>QJNZ01000386.1:0-85109 GCA_004155055.1 Monosporascus sp. CRB-8-3
AGTTTTATAATTTTATTTTATAATTTTATAATATATTTTTTAATAAAATTTTATTATTTTTTATTTTATAAATATTTTTTAAGTATTAAAGTTATATAAAATATATATATATATATAGGTTAAATTTTCCCTAAAAAAGATATAACCGTAAAACAAAATTAAATAAATAAATAAATTATAATATCGGTTATTAAACTTTACCAAGCTTTAATTTTTTTATAGATTACCTTATTATGCCCCTATTAACGATTATTCTTAACCGAATTTTGGACGGTTTTCGTAATTCGGAGCAGCCGGATAAATTATCGTTCGTAATTTTTTAGTTTGTATTAAGTTAAAAGTTAAATTTTGAAGTTTTTAAACTTTTTACTGCTTATATTTAGCTTTTTTAGTAATTTTTTTATACGGTCGATATTTTCCATTATAAGGTTGTTTAATTTTTGATTATTTTTGTTTATATAAATTAAATCGTATCCGAAAATTAAAAGTAAAATCCGATTTTTTTAAGAAAAGTTAATTAAATCGACGGAGGTATCGATATTTTTAGCTCGTTTTAAAGTTTTATTAAATTTAAAAACCTTAAAAAAAACGTTTTCCGTAAAAATTTTATAATTACGAAGTACCGGTATTTTGTAATAGGAATTGCCTGGTATATTTTAGCTATTTTGATTAATGGGAATTTGAAAAAATATTATAAAATCGATTAAGGTTAAAAGTAATTAATTTAAAGTTCTTAACTTTTTTTCCTGGCTGATATCTAACACTTTTAATCGTAGAACTGGCAAAAGGTTATAAAGTAGCTATTTTATACGGACTTAAGGTTTATTGCGAAAAGCTTAATATCTCCTAAGTTATTATTTGTATTCTAGGAGATTCCCCCTGCCGAACTAGTTAAAAAGCATAAGGTTTATTAAGGTCGAAACTTGTTAATATTACGTAAATAAGTTTCTTAGCCGATATTAATCGAAAAATTACATATTTACGGGAACTTAATAGTTAATTTTAAGATAAAACTTTTCGTAATTAAGGCGTATAATTTATTATTACCGTAAAAACTATTAATAATTACCGTATTCGAAAATATTAAATAAAGTATTTATCGTATTAATTATTAATGTAATTATTTCGTATCTTTAATTTAACCTGGATAATACGGCTTAAACTTAATAACTTTGTATATATAATAAATATTTTTTAATTAAAATTTTTTATTTTAATAATTATATATATATATAATTAAATTATTATTTTAATAAGTTTTATAATTTTATTTTATAATTTTATAATATATTTTTTAATAAAATTTTATTATTTTTTATTTTATAAATATTTTTTAAGTATTAAAGTTATATAAAAAATGTATATATATATAGGTTAAAATTTCCTTAAAGGAGACGTAACCGTAGAATAAAATTAAATAAATAAATAGATTATAATATCGGTTATTAAACTTTATTAAATTTTAATTTTTTTATAGATTGTCTTATTATGCTTTTATTAACGATTATTTTTAACCGAATTCTAGATAGTTTTCGTAATCCGGAATAACTAAATAAATTATCGTTCGTAATTCTTTTCGTATTAAGCTAAAAGTTAAATTTCGAAATTTTTAAACCCTTTGCCGTTTATATTTAGTTTTTTTAATAATTCCTTTATATGGTCGATATTTTCCATTATAAGATTGTTTAATTTTTAATTGTTTTTATTTGTATAAATTAAATCGTATCCGAGAATTAAAAACAGAATCCGATTTTTTTGGGAAAAATCGGTTAGATCGACGGAGGTATCGATATTTTTGGCTTATTTTAAAATTTTATTAAGTTTAGGAATTTTAAAAAAAACGTTTTCCGTAAAGATTTTATAATTATAAAATACCGGTATTTTATAATAAGAATTACCCGGTATATTTTAGCTATTTTAATTAATAGGGATTCGAAAAGTTATAAAATCGATTAAGGTTAAAGGTAATTGGTTTAAAATTTTTAACCTTTTTTCCTGGTTAATATCTGATATTTTTAATCGTAAAACTGGTAAAAGGTTGTAAAGTAGTTATTTTATACGGATTTAAGGTTTACTGCGAAAAACTTAATATTTTTTAAGTTATTATTTATATTTTAAGAGATTCCCTTTACCGAACTAATTAAAGGGTATAAGGTTTATTAAAGTCGAAGCTTATCGGTATTGCGCGATAGTTGGTTTCGGGATAAGGTTTTTCGTAACCGAAATATATAATTTATTATTACCGTGAAAATTATTAATAGTTACCGAATTCGAAGATATTGGGTAAAGTATTTATTATGTTAATTATTAGTATAATTACTTTATGTTTTTAACTTAGTTTGGATAATACGGCTTAAACTTAATAACTTTATATATAAGTTAAAAATTTAATTAATAATTAAATTTCGGTTAATTATTTTTTAATATTTTCGAAATAAAAGTAATATTAATTTAAATATATTAAAACGTAATTTATTATATATAAATTAATAAAAAGGAATAATAATATATATTTATTTAAAAATTTTAAATATTATTAATAAAAAAAATATTATTAATTAAATTCATTAAATTTATTTTTATAAAATATTAATTTATAAATTATATTATTTTTTATTAATTATTTTTATAATTTATTATAAATATTATATTATAATTTTTTTAAATTAATTTATATATAAATAATTATTTTTTAATTTATTTAAATTAATATTATTTTAATTTTAAATATATTATAATTAATTATTAAAAACTTAATTATTTATTAAATTTTTAAGTTATATATATAAATATTTTTTATTTAATTTTATATATATATAAAATATATTATATTAAAAAATTATAGCTCTTCGTAACCGAGGCGTATAATTTATTATCACCGTAAAAACTATTAATAGTTGCCGTATTCGAAGATACTAGGTAAAGTATTTATCGTGTTAATTATTAGTATAATTACTTTATATCTTTAGCTTAACTTAAATAATACGGCTTAAACTTAACGACCTTGTATATATACGTATATAAATAGTATTATATAAACGCAACCGGGGAATTAATATAATTATAAAAAATAATAATTTAAATTTAATTTATATTAATTATTTTTCAAAATTAATCGAAATAAAATTTTTAAATTAAATAAAAAATATAAATTAATTATATTAATAATTAATATAATAAATACTTTATTTTATATTTTTAAATATAATAATTATTAATAATATATTTTATTATATTTATTATTAATTAAAAATTTATTTAATTTATATATAATTGTCGGCAGATGTGGTGATTTATTGTTAGAGCGTTGAAAGGATCAAAAGGGCTTTGATTTGTGGCCCTAGGATTGTAAGGACAAAAGAGCTGAAGGCTATATCTAGCTGCTTTCCCCCCTAGTTGGAAAGGATAGGACATATCAGAACCACGGCCTTAAGAATGCAACATAATTTGCCCATAATAATTAATATATTAATAAAAACGTTTATTTTAATAAAATTTTATAACTTTTTATTTTATAAATATTTTTTATATATTAAAATTAAATAAAAAATATTATTAATTAAATTAATTATTAATTAATATATAAAATTTATAATATAAATTATATATATATATATTAAATTTATATAAAATTATTAAAATTAAATTATATTATTTAAATTAAATTAAAAATACGAAATAATTATATTAATAATTAATATAATAAATATTTTATTTAATATATTTAAATATAATAATTATTAATAATTTTTATTATATTTTTAACTTAACTTAAATAATACGGCTTAAATTTAATAACTTTATATTGATAATTTTTATAATAATAATAAATTATATTTTAATTATATAAGGTCGTTAGGTGCTTAATGGCTTAGTAGTTACGAACCTGGGTATCTTTTTTAATTACGATAGGCTTAAGCACCCTGTTACGGTTGGGCGCAAAAGACAATTGGTTTAAATCCAGCTTAGGCCGCCGTTCCTTTAGGTAACGCCAGCTTAAAGGAGCTAAACCATGGGGCTTCGGCTTCGTTACCGTGTCGGCGACAATTAAGGGGTGGCTAGGGGCTTTAGAACCAGTTACGATTAGGGGCGTTAGGAACCAATTAATTAATCGGGTATATTTATCGTCAGTTACCGTATTACATAACCCGTATTGCATTTTTCCGGCCCTTAATTAAAAAAGGACGGTTTTTAAAGGGGTACTCCCCGGTTGCGTTTGTATAGAACTATTTATGTATATATATATAATAAACGGATTAGCTTATATATAGCTAGATATTATAATAGCACTTTACCTTATATAAGGTCGTTAGGTTTAAGCCGTATTATCCAGGTTAAACTAAAGATATAAAATAATTATATTAATAATTAATACGATAAATACTTTATTTAATATTTTCGAATACGGCAATTATTAATAATTTTTACGGTAACGATAAATTATATTTCGGTCGTAAAAAACCTTATCCCGAAACCGATTACGTAATATTAATAAGTTTCGACCTTAATAAACCTTATACCCTTTAATTAGTTTAATAAAAGGAATCTTAATAACTTAGAAAATATTAAGCTTTTTACGGTAAACCTTAAGTCCGTATAAAATAGCTACTTTATAACCTTTCGCCAATCTTATAATTTCTTTAATTTCGATTAATTTTAAAACACCTTTTTAAACTCCTATTAATTAAAATAACTAAAATATACCGGCTAAATCCGAATATAAAATCCTAATATTTCGTTTTTCCGGAATCTCGACGGAAACGATTTTAATTAAATTACCCGACTTAAATAAAATAATCGGCTAAATAAAATATATCGATACCTCCGTCGATATTAACAATTTATCGGAAAAAAATCGGGTTTTATTTTTAATATTCGGATACGATTTAATTTAAAACGGCGGAAATAATCGGTTTCTATATAAACTTATATTAAAAAATATCCGGCTTATAAAAAAATTACTAGCAAAACTGGAAAATAACGATAACGGGCTTAAAAACGTCGAAGTTCAACTTTTAAATCGATATAAAAAAAATTACAAACGATAATTTATCCGGTTATTTTAAATTATAAAAACCGTTTAGAATTCCGTTAAAAATGGTCGTCGATAGGGGCATAACTAGGCAATCTGTAAAATTAAGGTTTAATAAAACTTAGTAACCGATAATATAATCTATTTATTTGTTTAATTTAATTCCACGGTTACGTCTTTTTTAAAGAGAATATTTTAATTATAAAAACCCTTATTTTAAAATTAATTATTATATAATACCGATAAATTTTATTATTTTTATATTTTATATTTTTTAATTAATTTAATAAAAAATTAAATAATAATTTAAAAAATATTAAATTTTTTATAATAAATTTTAAATTTATATAAAATAATTATTTTATAATTTTTCGTTAATTTTACGATTTTTATTAATTAAAATAATTAAAATATATTAATTAAATTCGAATATAAAGGTTTAATATTTTATATTTTCGGAATTTTAATAATAACTTTTTTAATTAAATTACCCGATTTAAATAAAATAATTAACCGAATAAAATATATCGATATTTTTATTAATATTAATAACTTTTCCGAAAAAAATCGGATTTTATTTTTAAGTTTTAAATACGATTTAATTTAAAATAATAAAATTAATTAATTTTTATATAAATTTATATTAAAAAATATTTAATTTATAAAAATTATTAATAAATTTAAAAAATAATAATAATAAATTTAAAATTTTGAAAATTTAATTTTTAAATTAATATAAAAAAAATTATAAATAATAATTTATGTAATTATTTTAAATTACGAAAATTATTTAAAGTTTTATTAAAAATAATTATTAATAAAGATATAATCAAATAATTTAAAAAGTTTTTAAAATAAAATACTTATAAAAAAATAAAATTTAATAATTAATAATAATATTTATTTATTTATTTAATTTAAGTTTATTATTATATTTTTTTAAAAAAAAATTTATATTATTTATTTTTTAAAAAATATTATAATAGAAATATTTACGATAATAAAATATTAAAAATATTAAAGAAATTAAAGAAATTAAAAAAATTAAAGAAAATAAAAATATTAAAAATATTAAAAATATTAAAAATATTAAAAATATTAAAAATATTAAAAATATTAAAAATATTAAAAATATTAAAAATATTAAATATATTAAATATATTAAATATACAAGGTAAAGTGCCATTAAGGTATTTAGCTATGTACATATAAGCTGATCCGTTTACTATATATATGCATAAAGGATTATACGATGCGACCGGGAAGCACTTTTTTAAAAACCGTCCTTTTTTAGCTAAGGGCCGGAAAAACGCAATACGGGTTATGTAATACGGCAACTAACAATAGATACACCCGATTGATTAATTGGTTCTTAACGCCCCTAATCGTAATTGGTTTTACCAGCCACCCCTTAATTGTCGCCGACACGGTGGCGGAGCCGAAGCCCTAATTGGTCTAGTTCCTCTAGGCTGGCGCCACCTAAAGGAACGGTAGCCCAAGCTGGATTTGTCAGTTAGCAGGGGGTGCTAAACGCACCCCATATACGGAAAGGATCCTTCTGATCGGAAGATATATGTTCCGTTGCTAGGCTACAGAAAAGCTGTACGTGTACGAGAGATATACGTATTTTAGCTTAATATAATAACATAATTAATATCTTTTATATTTAATAATTAAAAGTTTTATTCGCTTAATTCGCGTTATTATTAATTAATTAGTTGTTATTAAGACGATATAAGTTATATATTAATAGTAATTACTCGTATATTTTATTAATTGCAATAATAACGGTGTCGTTAACGTTTTCCGTTATTTATAACGGATTTAAGGACTGGGACCGCTTTAAAGGCGAATTTCAGGTTAAAGTTTACGTTTTTAATATATGGGATTATATCGATTCTGATTAATTATTTCCGTGGTTTATTAAATTAATAAAATTTGATATAATTTCGTATCCGAAGCGACGAATCCGTTATACGATACGAATAAATATTTTTAATAATTTTTTAATTATATTTATATTTTCCGGAAAAATTTACGAAAAAATCGATTATACCAGTTATTTAACGAATACTTTTAAGATAACGATTGAAGGTAAATAAGTTTATAATTAAGATTTTACGGTATATATTTATAAAAATCGGAAATACGATATTTTCCGAAAAAGCAATAACGACTTTATAAAATGGGTTTTAAAGTTAGTATTTTTAACGATTAAGGAAATAAGCTTTTTTTTAGGAAAGAATTTACGGGAATGGTATGTTAAGTTAATTAAATCCGGCAAGGTATACGATAGCAGGTTTTTGATTAATACCTAACGAAAGTACCGTAAAAAGCTAAAGTAAGCCTCGAAATTAATAAAAAAGCTAGATAAATAAATTATGAAATGGTAAGAGATTATGGCTTAGGGATAGTAATATAAAGTTCTAGAGACGAAAATAATAATCGTATAGGTAAACGATTTATGTATAATACTGGTTTTTATTATAAGGACTTGGATAATTACGTTTTAAATAATAAAAAAGGCCGAGATTAATAACGGTACGATTAATTATTAAAAAGTAACAATTAACTTTTTAAATTATTAAATTATAACTTATTTATAACCTATATCGAAAAATATTAAGGTAACGTTTCCGACGTTTTACGGAATATCCGCAGATTTTTTTAATTAGAACGATTTTGATTAGGAAAAAACCAAGGATAATTTTTAACCGTAAGGGAGAACTTTAAGGCGTAAACCGAAATAAGACGGTTGTAAAGGTTTTTTAAACGGGCCGAAATAATAATAGTAATAAACGAAAGCGTTAAAAGTTAAACGTATAAAGGATTTGATATAAAACGTATTTAAACTTTATTTATAAGTTACTTTAATGCTATTACGCGTTTCTTAATAAAGCTTTAATAAAATTTAAGCTTAATAGAGTAGTTTTAAAGTTAATTTAGGAACAAATTATTTCCGATTAATCCTTAAAGGAAAAGATTAATCGTTTGTCGAAAATTATAGAAAAAATAATTATTTAGGAGATAAATTAACTTTTAAAAAAAGTAAAACAGATCTTGGCGTATTTTTTAATCTTTAATTAACGTAATACGGTAAACGCTACGTTTTACCTTTTAAAAAATTCGTTTATTTTAAATTTAAGATTTACGATATATATCTTTAATTTTATTAACAAATTCTTAAATTATAAAATAACGATTTAAAATAACGGAATATATATAAAAAATAACTTCGTTTTAATTAAAAAATACGGAAAAGTAAATATACTGTTTTAAAGCTTTAAAAGCTTAAAAGCGTTATGTTTATATAATATAACCTATTATAAAAACTTCGTATGTAACTTAATATTTTTCCGGCAGTTTCGAAAAAAAAGGTATTAATAAAATAACCGAAAAGCTAATAATTTTATTCGAGATAAATATAATTAAATAATTGTTACGTTAATAAATAAATTTAATTAATTTATTATCGAAAATATTAATACGATAGCTACTTATGCAGCCTTTATATTTTACAAACGAAACGTTAACTTATATATAGCGAAATTATTACGAATCGGTAACGGTACGATTTGGTACTTAAAATTAAAATATTTTGGGCCTAAAATAATCGCCTAGTTACAATCCTATATAAAAGGAATACGTCTAAAAGGTTTTATAACAGTCGAATATTAAATATATAGTAAAGCGAAAATTAAAAGGCAAATATGCCGAAAACCGAAAGAAAAAACCTTCCGATTAAAATAACGAATTATTATTAACTTTACGGATTTCGAAAAAAACCTTAAAAAATATAAATACGTTATGTTCGCTATTAACAAGTACTTAAGTTTTATTTAGGATATTTACTTTAAAAACCGTAAGCAAGATATACTGATTATAACGTTCAAATACCTCCTAAAAATCCTAAAAAACTAAAATAAGGTTTTTCCATAAATAATCGAATACGATAACGAGATTTTAAAAAACTATTAACTTCGAAATATACTACAGTCGCCTCCTTTTAATATCAGACTTAAGCTTTTAATACCGTATACCTAAGTTTAAAACGGGGGTACAAAGCGCTTAAAAAGTATAATTAAGGAAAAAACGATTACGATACGAAATAACGTTAAATTACTTTCGTTTTTAATTATATATATTTTTAAAGTAACAATATATCTATATAACCGTACCTTTAAATACGTATTTTTTTAACAAAGCCTATATAAAGTTTATTATATTTACCTAGCGTACAAAAATAATATCGCAATATTTAATCGGAAGCTTTAATAAACCCATTTATAAATATACGGCTATATAGCTTACGCTATAATAACTACTGCTATAAAGAAAAAACAGAGACTTTAAAAACTAAATCCCAAAACTTAAATTAGCTTTTTAATTAATTACCGATTTACGAATATTTACAAGATTTAAAACCCGTTAATTAATAAAGTTATTACTATTCGAAACGTATAATTTAACGAAAAGGCTACCTTTTTAAATAATATTAAAAATTTAAAGAACGACCTTTTACACGTTATAAAAGAAAAGTTATAGAAATTATTGCAACAGGTAAAAATACTTAATTAGGGCCTAAGTTACTTAAATATACAAACATAAAAAAAAAATAAAAACCTAAGCGGAATAATTCAACTATCGGTTAAATAAGAAAGGTAATTTTAAAATGGCATAAACGTACAAAACGTACGGAATAAGGAAAAATAAACCTATTTATATAAAACTAATTACCTTTATATAACCGTTATGTTCGAACTATTTCCGTCCTTTAAATAATTACTTTTATTAATATTTACTTTAATAACTATTACGATTATTACGCCGACGGAAATAATAAAAATAACCTTAAATTTTTATTACGTTATTTAACCTAAGGTAACGATAAAAAACGAAAGTACCTTACGGGTTATAAACGTAAACTTCCCGTACGTTTTATATCGAAAAAATAATTATCGGTACGATTACAAAATATAAAAAACCGCGTTTAACGTAAAACGAATAACTTACTTTATTAGTACGATCGATAATCGGCCGGTAAATTACGGAAATTTAAGGAAATTAATTACCCGAAATACGCGCTACCTTAATCGGAAAGGTTTCGATACGAAAATATATAAAATCCTTAAGTCGCGAAACCGGATATACAGACGTAATTTACCACTACTGCCGTAAGGCTATAAAAAGCTAAATATATATTTTCTAAAGGAAATATTTCGTAAAACCGAAAGGGCTTATTTACAAAGTTATAAAAAGATACGATTTTGAAAAATTATTAATCAGTTTTTTGCTAAAGGGAAATAGGTTTTAAAGTATATATAAATATACATTTACAAATTCGATAAACATGGTTAGTTGTAAAAATACAAAATACGTCTCGTCGTACGAGGCGATTAACAGCTAAAAAACGCTTGTAGTAATATATACGCATTTATTTTAACTGGAAAATTATTTAAAACCTTAATCGTTATTACGGTTAAATTCGACTTAAAGCTAAAGCAATATAACGTTATTAACGCTTTCGTTAATACCAACTTACCTTACGAAATATATATAAAGATACCCCCAGGGTACCCGCAACGTAATAAGATACTTTTAATCAGGAAGGTTTTATACGGCTTAAAGGAATCGTTATTATTATAACAGAAAAACTTTACCGGAACGCTTAAAAAACTAGGATTTAATCCCGTTCCTTATAAACTTTATTACTTTACTCGTTAAGGGGTACTTATTTTCTTCTTCGTAAATAATATTATAACAGCATATTATAAGGAAGATTAAAACCTTATTAATTAATTAATTCAGCAAATTCGGAAACGGTATACCTTTACAAAGGGTAAGGACCTATAATAATTCCTCGGTATCGAAATAATTAGAAACAAACTTAACAGAAAAATCTAATTATCCCAATCCGACTTTATAAACAAACTGGTTAACTTAATCCTTAAAAAAAATCTAAATAACCTCCCAGAAACGTTTATAATTAGCGTTAAATTACTGCTAAATTTTAATCTGGCCTATCTAAGCTTTGTTAACAGATACTAAAAAAAAATCGGTTCCATCCTTTATATAACGATTAATACGCAACCTAATATATCCTTTACCATATCCCAACTTGCCCGTTTTAACCTAAACCTTAACGACGTATATTATAAAGCCGCTAATCGAATCATACTATACCTAATCGAAACCAAAACGTTAACGTTACAATTCGAAGGCGAAAATTTATTAAATACTTAAAGCAACACCTTTTTCGCAAATAATACAATTAATCGAAAAAGCTTTTAAGCTTATATTATAAAACTATTTGGAAAAGTAATAAAATAACGGGCGAATAAATAAAATACAATAACTACTTCCATAACCAAAACAGAGTTACTATCCCTTACGTAAGCTACAAAAAAAACCTTATTCAGCTTTCGATTAATTAAAAAACTAGGAATTACCTTAAATACTAAACCGCTAAATATATAATACGATAATTAATAAATAATACGGTTTATTAACGCCAACGTTACCTTATTATAAACGAAATTGCGGCACGTAAATATATATAACCATTAATTACGAAAAGCTATAAAAAAGGATTTAATCAAAATGGATTATACGTTTACGGGCGATATGCTGGTTAATAAACTAATTAAAACTTTATTATGCAAACCATTTAAGCATTTTAGAAAACAGCTAGAACTAATAGATATTACGGAAACCTTCGAACGGCGGAAAAATACCTTGTAAATAATTTCAGAAAAGGAATTAGCTAATTAAAAGGAATTAATCGCCGGAGGAAAAGTCAAATAAAAAGCTGTAGCTTTAAAAAGTGATAATATATAACGATTAACGCCATAAATGCTTTAAGGCGTTAAGGGGGTATGTCAGCTAGCAGGGGGTACTAAACGCACCCCATATACGGAAAGGATCCTTTTAATCGGAAGATATATGTTCCGTTGCTAGGCTACAGAAAAGCTGTACGCGTACGAGAGACACACGCATTTTAGCCTAATATAACAACACAACTGATATCCCCTATATCTGACAGGATTTGAACCAGCTGTCTCTTAAGATCAACCGAAACAGGGTGCCCAAGTCTGTCGTAATTAAAAGAGACCATACCTAGGCTTGCGACCACTGAGCCATTGGGCTAAATATATTAAATATATTAAATATATTAAATATATTAAATATATTAAATATATTAAATATATTAAATATATTAAAAAAAATTAAAAAAATTAATAATTATAAATAAAATATGTAAAAATCTTTACGGGGTTATACGAGTTTATATTTATCTGTAAAAAGCTGTATTATTTTATACGCAGTTTATTTAGTTTTATCTAGGCTTTTATAACTTGTAAAACCTTTAATAAAAGCGCACCGGCTTTGAAAATATAATTTCTTTAAGTATTAATTTTTATAACGCCTTGTTAAACCCTGTATAACCTTATATAACCCTGGAGAAGCCTGTATAACCCCGTATTAACCTATTTAACCTTTATTCGCGGCGGCGTTTTTTAATAAAAGGCGGAAAAAAGGCGAAACTTTTTCTATCCGCAAATTCAGCCTTATACCAGCCGATTATTTACTCCAGTTAACATATAATTACCCTTTTCAGTAATTTTTTCGGTGATAACCGGCTATATATTATCGGTATCGTTATTACCTACGACTATACTAATTAATACGAACTAATATAAACTTATATAAAGTTAATCAAATATTTATTACTTTAAGCAAAAGCGTTATTTTTCTTACTGGTATAAAATTCGCAGTTATAAACCTGCGAAAAGTATTAGTAATATTAGCAGGTTTTTTTTAAATACGTTCGGGCCGTAAGAATAACAACTTTTAAACGGTTTTTCGTTATGCGGATTTGTACAAATTAATTCGGGTTCGTATAACCCTATATAAGTTTATACGAAACTTACTGTTATAATTTTTACATATATAACAGTTAACTGGTTTAAACGCGATATACGCAGTAACGGTATATTTTTACTAGGTTCGTTTAAATTTAATCTAAGCTGTAATAATACTACCGGTCTGGTTACGGTACTTTAAAAAATCGATTAACTCGTTTAAATCCTATACGACCTTATTAACCTCTATATAACCCTATACGATTTTATATTTACCGGATAATCCTTAATTTAATTTCGTATTTAAGCCTTTTTAATAAAGCGTAATATATTAAACGCCTTTTTCGTTTCTGTAAAGTTTTCCTCGTTAATATATAACTTATTAAATTCGTTTAACTTTATAATAAACGTTTTTTTATATTTTTAATACGATAACGGCTTCGTTATTTTAATTAAACTTATACGAACCTGTAAATGCCTGTAAATAATTATTTATTTTCGGTTATATCCGTATACCCTTAACGTAAACGGTTTAGCTTTTTTTAATTTCGTATACTTTATAACGTATTTAGTTAGCTTTATATAACCCTGTATAAGCTTATACGACTTTGAATTTTTTTTTAAGTTAAATATGTAATAAAAATTATTAATTAGATATATATTTTAACCGGTTTAATAAGACGAAAATAAATATTTAATTAATTTAATAATAACGCGTATATATATAAAGATATTAATAAATTTACCTACTTAAAGTTATATAGGGATAAAAGTTTAGTTACGTATATACTAGTAAAATTTGTATATATGCATACTAAGCTTAGCGTTTAATTGCATTTAGTAGCTATAATTTATATACAGTAGGGTGGCCCTATTAAAAATTTGGGTTTTGTCCTAGTAATCCCTGTGCTGCACCCTAGGCGTGGGTAATTTTCGAGTACTTACCTACTAATACGTACTTATAAATAAGAGCTTTGCTATTTGTGCTATGTCCCTTTTGCTATTCGTGCTGTCCCACTTTTAACAGCTGCCTACAGCCGCCACGGATCTGCTACCTGTTAACTCCTAGCTGCAATTACAGCTGCAATTGCAACGCTTTTAGCTATAGTTATTTCCTTTAACTGTAACCCTTTGTAACAGTTATAACAACTTCGTTACAATAATAACGCGTTATTTCGGCCATAACGGCTATTTCGAATCCTGAAGAAGGCGGCGCGTACGGCCGTAACGCGTCGGATCTCAGGATGGAACTAGTTAGAAACTGACAGTTATGCCAGGTATATATCAGCTGGAAGGTGGGGCACATAGTACGAATAACAAGGGAGATATAGTATAAATAGCAAATCTTATAAATAATTATTTTTCGATCGCGTACTAATCGACGTACTAATCCGTAAATAAGGTTAATATTAAAATTACTTAACGTACTATATAAGTAAACGGCTTAAATAAGCGAGCGGACCGTTTTTTTGTATTTCGTAATAACGAACTGAAATAAATTAATTATAACGTAATAAATTAATTTAAATTAATTAGATTTTTCGTCGCTAAACGTCTTTATAACCTTCTTATAAATGTGCGTATTATATCCGGGTTTGCTGTAAATATTATATTTCCGTTTTTTCGTTCGAATTTTTTTATAATAATTATTTTCGGCTTTTATTAATTGTAATTGCTTATTATTACTTTTTTTTTAGTTATAAAAACTTATATTTCCTTTATAATAAATATTTTTTTTCTTAAAAACGTATATTTTTTATTTTCCGACGTTTATTAAAAATATAGTTCGTTTTACGAAAATAGCCGTATTTTTTCCGAAAAAAAACGTTTTCGTATAAAAGTATTAAGTTACTTTTTATTAAAAGATTAACCGATTTAAATATTCTTATCGGCAAACTATTCTGATAATTTCTAATTTTTTTTTTGCAAATAACGTCTTCGTTAAATCGTTTTAGTAATATTTTTAAAAGTTTTCGCAGGTAGGGAAATAACGGAATTGGTAAAGGTAAATAAAGAAATAATCAGTATAGGTATAATTAGAACTTTTAATTTAGAAAAAACGTAATTAAAATCGAATAAAATAAATCCTGCTTTTATAAATCTGAATTTAATATTATTAATTATTATAGTAATTTTAAATACGTTATAAAAGCCGGCGATAAAATCCTTTTTAATAATATAAATAACGTAACGTTATATAAAATTTTCGATATATAATAAATAAACGTATTTTAATACGGAAAAACAGAATACGTTAAAAAATTAAAACCGATAAGAAAAATAAGCAGGTATATAAAATATAATGATGTTATTAATTTTATAATAAGTTTCGAATTCGATTAAATAATAGCTTTTATAACTATTAAAAATAAGGAAATATTTCAAACTTTTAATACCTCTTTTAATATATTTATCGAAATATTTAATTTATTTTAAACTTAATTTATTTATTATTTAGCCGTTTTTGCTTATAATAATTTTTTAATCGGGTAAAAGTAGGTTATCGGCAAACCAGCGAAAAAAATGGTTTTTTCCGGTAAAAATAATAAATAAAGGTAAAGCCTAGTTTTAAAAGTTAATAGTTTATATTATTATAAATTATTTCCGATTTCCTTACTAGGTTTATTTAGGGTTTTTACGTTTTTCGGCATTTATAATTATTATACCTATTATTATAAAAAAATTTATTAAAAAATTTATTTTATCGAAGTTATAGATATCTTTTTTTACGATACCATATTTTGTAATTATAACCCGAATAAACTTAAATTACTTACGAAATATTTTTAGATTTTTATATAAAATTTTTTAATAATTTATTTTTCGATTTAAACGTATTTTAAGTTTTTTTTTGTTATTTAATAAAGTTAAACGTTTAATTAGTTCCGATACGTATCGTAACGTATTAGGTAAATAATAAATTCGTTATATTTTTAATATCTTAAAGTTAAATAGAAAACGTTTACGTATTTAAGTTAAGGATTTATTCGATAATCGATTTTTTTTCGGTTAGTATTAATTTTCGCAAATTGGGAATAATATCGGTTCGGGTGCGTTTATTACGATATCGGGCTTTTAAAGTAATTTTGGCAATATCGTATATAGAACTAAGCTTTTTATAATTAAGTTTTTGATTTTATTTTCAAGCTTAAACGGCTAGGTTTATTTTAGATTTTTTTATAAAACGTTTTATAATATTAATGTTAAAAAATATATAAATTAAGTTAAAAACTTAAAAAGTTAAAAAATTTAATCGGCTTACTTATTTAAGCCGTTCGCTTATATAGTACGTTATATAATAATAAATTAATATAATATTATATTAAACATTAATTAAAAACGACCGTATAAAAAAATTTTAAAAATTTAATAGGTAAAAATAAATGTTAGTAAATAAGTACTACCTACGAACTACCCATTTGTAGGTAACAGTTTCCTGGCGTAAGTAGCTCGTAGGTGGAAAATTTAAAGCGTTGCTATTCGGGCTATAGCCCCACCCTGCTAGCTATGTGCTAGTTACCTTATCGAGATCAGGCCCTGTTTTTAAAGTTGTAACTGCGCCTGCGGCGCAGCTATGGCTAGGGCTTGTATTTTAAATACCGACTTACAAAAGACTTATAAAAATAACAAAACTTCTAAAACAAGGCCTAATAAAAAGTTGTAATTTTTTAATCTTAATTAACATATTACCATACAAAATTTTTAAAATTTATATAAAAAACTTTTAAATAAAATAATAATAACAAATAATTAAAAAATAACAAAAAATATTATTATATACAGCTTTAAAAGGGCTCTTTAACCATATATAAAACTTCCCGATCGGGGCTGGTTTAGTAAAGATATTAAAAAATAAAATAAAAATTTTCGATTAGCATATACCTTTTAACCGCAACGCCCTTATAGCTGCGATAACGTAACCACCGCGTACGTTATTCCGCTATAGGTTTTCCAAAGGTAATTCGATAGAGGAAAAGCCTATTTAGCTATTCTTTTACCCGTACGGGTTATAATTATTACGTTATAATAAGAAAAACGTTCCGGTTAATTAAGTCCGGAACCTTTTTATAACTGCGACGCAATAACCATAGCCTATACGGCCGAAAAAATTAATATACGACCTTCTCTTATATAAAATATACCTAAAACGCCCGGTATACGATAATGCAACTAATAGTTATGTTATCGCAGCCATAAGGGCGTTACGGTCGCCTATTTTCCAGACTCAAATTTAGCCGTATTAATTATTTTTTCGATCTAAAAAATTTGAAAAAATTTCTGTATATATATTAATTTATGGCCCAATGGCTCAGTGGTCGCGAGCCTGGGTATCTCTTTCAATTGCGACAGGCTTGGGTACCCTGTTTCGGTTGGTCTCAAGAAACAGCTGGTTCAAATCCAGCTTGGGCCACCGTTCCTTTAGGTGACGCCAAGCTTAAAAAAGCTAAACTATTGGAGCTTCGGCTCCGTTATTATATCGGCAACAACTGGAGTAATTAATGGTTTTAGGAATTAATTAAATTAATCGTATACGTAATCGTATTTGTTACCGTATTAAAAGACTTTTATTAATCGGGTTTTTTATCCGGCCTTTTAAAAGGTACGGTTTTTAAAAGTACTTTCCGGTTGCGCTTATAAGAACTAATATGTATATATATAGTGCATGGATCAGCTACGCTAGATACCTAATGGTACATATTCTCATATATTAATTTATATTTAACGCGTATATAAAGTTTTATACTTATAGGGTTTAAATTAGCTGCGTAATAATTTTTTTATATAAATTTTTTAATTTTTAAAAGAAATTAAAGGAAAATTAATAATTTTATTAGAGAAATACCAAACGAATCCGTTTTTCTACAACTATTACTTAGGCCTTGTTCGCTTGATAAAGGAATACGCATTTTAATTGGCTAAAAAAAAGTAGTACATAAGCTATAAGCGAGCGAGGCCTGAGCTAGCTAAGGCAATGTGCTATGCGGTCGCAGCCCTAGTACTTCCTAGTTTTCCACTTTTGATAAAACACGTTAAAACGTATCCGTTTTCCTTAATTTTGCATATTGCATTATTATCGCTATTATATACAATCCGACATAACTTTTATTAAATTAATACTTATATTTTAATTACGAAAATTATTGTTGTATTTTTATATTTAATAATAATAATAATAAATATTTTACAATTACGTTTCGTAGTAACTTTTTTTAGGCCGGTAATTTTATAATTAATAAATCATAAATACGTTCCGCCGCCGCCTGCAAAGCGTTGGCGTTTTAATAAAGACCGTAATAGGGTGGAATTTGTCAGCTAGCAGGGGGTGCTAAACGTACCCCATATACGGAAAGGCTCCTTTTGATCGAAAGATATATGTTTCGTTACTAGGCTACAGAAAAGCTGTACGCGTACGAAAAACATACGCAACTTAACCTAATATAATAACATAACTAATATCCTTTATATCTAATAATTAAAAATCTTATTCGTTTAATTCGCGTTATTATTAATTAATTAGTTATTATTAAAACGATATAGGTTATATATTAGTAATAATTATTTATATATTTTATTAATTGCAATAATAACGGTATCGTTAACGTTTTCCGTTATTTATAACGGACCTAAGAACTAGAACCGTTTTAAGGGCGAATTCTAGGTTAGAGCGTACGTTTTTAATATATAGGATTATATCGATCTTAATTAGTTATTTCCGTAACTTATTAAACTAATAAAACCTGATATAATTTCGTATCCGAAACGACAAATCCGTTATACGATACGAATTAATACTTTAAACGGTTCCTTAATTATATTTACGTTTTCCGGAAAAATTTACGAAAAAATCGATTATATTAATTACTTAACGAATACCTTTAAGATAATAACCGAAGGTAAATAAATTTACAATCAAGACTTTACGGCATATATTTACAAAGATCGGAAATACGATATTTTCCGAAAAAATAATAACGACCTTATAAAATAAATTCTGGAATTAGTTTTTCCAGCAATTAGGGAAATAAGCTTTCTTTTAGGAAAAGATTTACGGAAATAGTACGTTAAATTAATTAAATCCGGCAAGGTATATAATAACAGGCTCCTAATTAATATTTAACGAAAATATCACGAAAGGCTAAAATAAACTTTAAAGTTAGTAAAAAAATTAAATAAATAAATTATAAAGTAGCAAAAAGTTATAATTTAGAAATAGTAATATAAAGTTTTAAAAACGAAAATAACGATCGTATAAATTAACGACTTATATATAACACTAATATTTATTATAAAGACTTGGATAATTACGTTTTAAATAATAAAAAAACCTAAAATTAATAATAATACGATTAGTTATTCAGAAATAACGGCTAATTTTTTAAATTATTAAACTATAACTTATTTACAACTTATATCTAAAAATATTAAAATAACGTTTCCGACATTTTACGAGACGCCCGCAAATCCTGCTAATTAAAACGATCCTAATTAGGAAAAGGCTAAGGATAACCCTTAACCGTAAGGAAAAACCCCAGGGCGTAAGCCGAAACGAGGCGGTTATAAAGGTTCCTAAACGGGCCGAAATAGCAGCAGTAATAAATAAAAACGTTAAAAGTTAAACGTATAAAGGATTCGGTATAAAACGTACTTAAACCCTGCTTATAAGTTACTTTAATACTATTATACGTTCCCTAATAAAGCTTTAGCAAAGTTTAAGCTTAATAAGGATATTTTAAAATTAATTTAAAACCGAATTATTTCCGATTAATCCTTAAAGGAAAAAATTAATCACTTATCGAAAGTTATGAAAAAAATAATTACCTAAGAAACAAATTAGCTCTTAAAAAAAGTAAAACGGGTCCTAACGTACTTTTTAATCTTTAATTAACGTAAAACGGTAAACGTTACGTTTTACCTTTTAAAAAATTCGTCTATTTTAAACTCAGGATTTATATTACATATTTTTAACCTTATTAACAAATTCCTAAATTATAAAATAACGATTTAAAACGACGGAATATACGTAAAAAAATAACTTCGTCCTAATTAAAGAATACGGAAAAGTAAATATACTGCTTTAAAACTTTAAGGGCTTAAAAACGTTACGTTTATACGACGTAACCCATTACAAGGATTTCGTATACAATTTAATATCTTTCCGGCAGCTTCGAAAAAAAAGGTATTAATGGGATAACCGAGGAATTAACAACTTTATTCGAAACAAATATAATTAAGTAATTATTACGTTAATAAATAAATTTAATTAATTCGTTATCGAAAATATTAACGTAATAGTTACTTATACAGCCTTCGCATTTTATAAACGAAACGTTAATTTATATATAGCGAAATTATTACGAATCGATAACGGTATAATCTAGTATTTAAAACTAAAATACCTTAAGCCCGAAATAATCGCCCAGTTATAGTTCTATATAAAAGGAATACGCCTAAAGGGCCTTATAATAATCGAATGCCAAATATATAACAAAGTAAAAGCTAAAAAGCAAATATGTTAAAAGTCGAAAAAAAAAATTTCCTAATTAAAATAACAAATCGCTATCGACTTTACAAATTTCGAAAAAAAACCCGGAAAAATACAAATACGTTATATTCGTTATTAACAGGTACTTAAGCTTTATTTAAGATATTTACTTTAAAAACCGAAAGCAAAATATATTAATTATAACGTTCGAATACTTTTTAAAAATCCTAAAAAATTAAGATAAGGTTTTTTTATAAATAATCGAATATAATAACGAAATCTTAAAAAATTACCAATTTCGAAATATGTTACAGTCGCCTTTTTTCAGTATTAAATTTAAACTTTTAACATTATATACCCAGGCCTAGAACGGGGGTATAAAACGTTTAAAAAGTATAATTAAAAAAAACGATTATAATACGAAATAGCGTTAAATTACCCTTATTCTTAATCGTATACATTTTCAAAACAGCAGTATATCTATATAACCGTACCTTTAAATACGCACTTTTTTAACAAAGCTTATATAAGGTTTATTACATTTACTTAACGTATAAAAACGGTATTACAATACTTAATCGAAAGTTTTAATAAACCTACCTGCAAATATACGGTTATATAACTTACGTTATAATAATTACCGCTATAAAAAAAAAACTTTAAAAGTTAAATCCTAAAACTTAAATTAACTTTTTAATCGGTTACCGATTTACGAATATTTACAAAATTTAAAACCCGTTAATTAACAAAGTTATTATTATTCGAAACGTACAGTTTAACAAAAAGGCCACCTTTTTAAATAATATCAAAAACTGAAACGATTTTTTATACGTTATAAAAAAAAATTACAGATATTATTACGATAAGTAAAAATACCTAATTAAGGCCCAGGTTACTTAAATATACAGATATAAAAAAAAACGAAAACTTAAACGGAATAATTTAATTACCGGTTAAATAAAAAAAAATAATTCCAGAATAATACAGGCATACAAAACGTACGGAATAAGAAAAAATAAGCTTATTCGTATAAAATTAATTACCTTTATACGACCGTTATATTCGAACTATTTCCATCCTTTAAATAATTACTTTTATTAACGTTTACTTTAATAATTATTACGATTATTACGTTAACGGAAATAATAAAAATAACTTTAAATTCTTATTACGTTATTTAACCTAGGGTAACGGTAAAAAACAAAGGTATTTTACGGATTATAAACGTAAACTTCCCGTACGTTTTATATCGAAAAAATAATTATCGGTACGATTATAAAATATAAAAAACTGCATTTAACATAAAACGAATAATTTACTTTATTAATATAATTAATAATCGGCCGGTAAATTGCGAAAATTTAAAGAAATTAATTACCCGAAATACGCGTTATCCTAATCGGAAAAATTTCGATACGAAAATATATATAGTTTTTAGGTTACGAAACCGGATATATAAACGTAACTTATTATTACCGCCGCGAAACTATAAAAAGCTAAATACATACCCTTTAAAGGAAATATTTCATAAAGCCGAAAAAACTTACTTATAAAGCTATAAGGAAATACAATTTTAAAAAGTTATTAATTAATTTTCTGTTAAAGGGAAATAAGTTTTAAGATATATATAAGTATACGTTTATAAATTTAATAAATATAGCTGGTTATAAAAATACAAAATACGTTTTATTATACGAAATAATTAATAACTAAAAAACGTTTATAGCAATATATATACATTTATTTTAGTTAAAAAGTTATTTAAAACCTTAATCGCCGTTACGATTAAATTTAATCTAAAATTAAAACAATATAATACTGTTAACGTTTTCGTTAACGCCTAATTACCTTATAAAATATATATAAAAACATTTCTAAAATATCCGTAATATAACAAAACTTTCTTAATTAAGAAAACTTTATACGGCTTAAAGGAATTATTATTATTATAACAGAAAAACTTTACCGGAACGTTTAAAAAATTAAGATTTAACCCCGTTCCTTATAAACTTTATTACTTTATTCGTTAAAAGGTATTTATTTTTTTTTTCGTAAACGATATTATAATAATATATCGTAAAAAAAATCAAAATTTCGTTAATTAATTAATTTAATAAATTCGGGAACGGTATACCTTTATAAAAAATAAAAACTTATAATAGTTCCTCGGTATCGAAATAATTAAAAACAAACTTAATAAAAAAAATTAATTATCTTAATTCAACTTTATAAATAAGTTAATTAACTTAATCCCTAAAAAAAGTTTAAATAATTTCTTAAAAACGCCTATAATTAATATTAAATTATTACCGAATTCTAATTTAACTTATTTAAGTTTTGTTAATAAATATTTAAAAAAAATCGATTTTATCTTTTATGTAATAATTAATACGTAACTCGATATATCCTTTACCGTATTCCAACTTACCCGTTTTAATTTGAATTTTAATAACGTATATTACAAAGCCGTTAATCGAATTATATTATACCTAATCGGAACCAAAACGTTAACGTTATAATTTAGAAACGAAAATTCGTTAAATATTTAAAATAACGTTTTTTTCGCGGATAATACGATCGATCGAAAAAATTCCCAAGCTTACGTTATAAAATTATTTGGAAAAGTAATAAAATAACGGGCGAACAAGTAAAATATAGTAATTATTTCCATAACTAAAACGGAATTACTATTTTTTATACAAACTGTAAAAAAAACCTTATTTAACTTTTAATTAATTAAAAAACTAGAAATTACTTTAAATATTAAACCGTTAAATATATAATATAATAATTAACAAACGATACGGTTTATTAATATTAACATTACCTTATTATAAACGAAGTTGTAATACGTAAATATATATAACTATTAATTATAAAAAATTACAAAAAAAAACTTAATTAAAATAAATTATACGCTTATAGGCGATATGTTAATTAATGGACTAATTAAAGCTTTATTACGCGAACCGTTTAAGTATTTTAAAAAGCAGTTAAAATTAATAGATATTACGAAACTTTCGAACGGCGGAGGAATACCTTGCAAATAATTTTAAAAAAGGAATTAACTAATTAAGAAAAATTAATTGCCGGAAAAAAAGTCGAATAAAAAATTATAACTTTAAAAAGTAATAATATATAACGATTAACGCTATAAATGCTTCAAGGCGTTAAAGGGGTATATCAGTTAATAGGGGGTATTAAACGTACCCCATATACGGAAAGGCTCCTTTTAATCGGAAGATATATATTCCGTTGCTAGGTTATAGAAAAGCTATACGCGTACGAGAAACATACGTAATTTAGCCTAATACAACAATACAACTGATATCCCCTATATCTGACAGAATTCGAGGAATTTTATTAATGTAATAATGTTGTATTTATATCGCGATGCTGGTGTTAGGGTTGTAATATAATAATATCCTTGATTGACCGTTATTTTAGGTATGATTTTAGGCGCAATTGATAAGAGGTGGTATTACATGTACCATCGGAAACATTTATGGGGCGACAGCTGTTATAGGTGGGTCATAGCCCGTTTAGAAAAATCAATATAGCCCGAATAGCAACGCTCAAAATTTAGCGTGGGTAGGTGGGCAGTGCAAACCCTAGCCCAGACGCCTTAAGGAACGAATTGGCTTAGGAGCCGAAGAGACGAAAGGACCTAAGGCTAACGAGGCCTAATTACGTATAACCTCATTAACTTTCTCCTTTAAGACCACGTCCCTCACTGCCCCGTTGTTACGGCTGCGCCCGGCCAAAGGGCAAAAAAGACAGGCGATGGATCGCAGTTGTAGCGATGAACTAGCTGCTTACAGCTGTATATGTACTAGAGCCGTACGGGAGACCAGGCCGTACGTAATACGTTTGTTCCTTTTCCTAGGGCTTGGCCTTTAAACTTAAGGGATCGCTCCAGTAAGGGAATACTTAATTTTACTAGGCATATGATAAGTAAACAACGTGCCCTGGGAATCATAACCCGTTAAACGTGGCATCGTACAGTCATTACCACTTACACCACTTAAAGATGTCGATCTTCAAGTAATAGTACATAGGAACCTACAATAGAGCAATAGGGGTATCTCCGGTTCTCAGACCAGTTTGGCGCAGTCGATGTTCTCCGTAACACGTTCGTTCCTAAGGGATTCTCACTCTCGGGAAGCGATTTCATATAGACGATCCAGTATATATCGTCTTAGGTCATAACCGGCGTTAGGCCCAGGATTGACATTCCATTGTCCATCACTTGCCGGGCGATCTTGTACAACATAGCTTGAGCAAGAATAGCTTCGGGCGGTTCCGGAACTTTCAATCTCGTCCTCCCCGGCTCTTCTGGCGCTCGAGGACCATCTCCCTCGCCTTCGTCCTCGCCTTCGTCATCGTCGTCAAGACAGTTCGCTAATTCCTCGGTAAGACGGAACAGGTAGGCTAAAATAACCGAAGGTTCATGCGTTCTATATGCAGCATGAGTGACGTCTGGGTACTGCGCCATTAGACGGATAACCTCGGTCCACGGATCCTCCTGGAGATATTCAAGGTCCATGTCCGCGAGCTGAACTCCGTCGAGATCGGACTCGTTGATCTTCGCGTTGATCTTGGCGTAGGAGGCCTGTAGGCTTAGTCCGCTCTCGCCCCCAAACGAGCATAGGGTCTTGGTATTGAACGAATACCCATTCGCCCTCTTGTGGAGCGCGTCCTGCGCGATCAGTGCGCTTATCCCAAGCATGTTCGCGGCCTCTTCGGTATTTTCGATTTGGATAGGGGTGTCCTGTTCCGCACCTAAGGTGTCCCGAACGGCGCTTATGGACTGGTCGATAA
The DNA here is from genome assembly GCA_004155055.1 of Monosporascus sp. CRB-8-3. Lineage (NCBI taxonomy): Eukaryota > Fungi > Ascomycota > Sordariomycetes > Xylariales > Monosporascus > Monosporascus sp. CRB-8-3. Next base: position 25,199 of record QJNZ01000386.1, read on the forward strand.
TATCGCCTAGTAGGTGCACCTTTCCTAACTGAGGCGACAATCCTTGCGTCTTAGCAAAGCTAACGTGCTCCAGCTTGTCTGCGAGATCGCCGCGACCCATATATCTGACCGCCTGGAAAACTTTACTGAAGTGGATGTCCTGTTCTGAGGTCACCACGTAAATCATCTTGTCGAACGAGTATCTCTTGTCGCGGTCGAAGACGGCGGCGATGTCCCGTAATAGGTATGAAGTGCTACCGGTTCGACCCCTTAAGACTGATACCCCTAGACTCTTCGGACCGTGTTTGGAGAAGTCGATAATCCAGGATCCTCCGCTCTCTTCGTAGACACCCCTCTCTCTGAGGATAGACTCCACCTCCTCGATGGATTCCGGACTCACTTGCGACTCACCGGAAAACTCGTCAAATTCAATGTTCAACCGCGCATAGGCCCGAGAATAGTAGCCAACACTCACATCCCGGATGCGTTTCCACAGGTCGACGGCGTCAGGCTCACGCTCTTCCATCCTCTTAAAGAACGCATCCCTCTCGGCAAAAATTCCCCGCGTCTCGATCGTCGCGGTATCTTGCCCCTCATCGCGAGCTCTCTTGCTCGCTTCCTTCTCGGGCCTGAAAAGCTCGCTGATCTTTTCGTAAACTTCGAGCAGGTGGCCCATGGGATCCTTCTGGAACGCCTCCTCGGATCCGAATCTCCCCCAGCCGACGGCCAGAAGTCCGAGCTCCTTCCCCCAGTCGCCCAGGTAGTTCAGCCGAACGACGTCCCATCCCATGCTCTCGTGGAGGTTCGCGATCTGGGCTCCAAGGATGGTGCTTCGAAGGTGGGCTGCGGTGAACTCGCTCGCGAGGTTTGGCGACGAGAATTCCACTACCACTTTCTTGGGGATAGGATTGGGCGCAGATACATCGTCGAGCCCCAGCGACGGATTGCGTCCGTATTCGCTCTTGCGGTCATCGATATAAGGGAGTATCAACCGTGGCAGTGTTGAAGTGGAGAATATGAAACGCAAGTGTACGCCATCCGGCAATGGGAGTTGGAGCAACGGCGTCGGCTTGAACTGGAGACGCCGGGTCAGTACCACGTGCAAATGCGCGGGGAAGACCAACGTGCGTCTCGTGGGCGCGAACCTTGACGAGGCATTCCTTAGCAAGCTCCTTCGGCTTGTCACTTTTCAGCTTGAGCTTGGGTAGCACGAGGGCTAGGTCGCTGTTGTCTCTGATATTTGCACTTTGGACAGCCTCGTACGTCAAGTGCCTGTCGCATTGCAAGGCGACAGAGGCTGTGTCGGCGAGGTACGCTCGATAGATGTCGATCGGACGTCTCAGCGGGCTCGACTGAGGAAAGTCAGGAATAGGAGTGCCCAACCCGAGTTCCTCAAGGAGCGCCTCGAGGCCGGCGATAGAGAGCGTCGCCATTCCCGCTGCAACGTAGAGTTGATAGCAGCAGGAGCGAAGTTGGACTAGAGGGAGTGGATATGAGATGTCGCCCGAGAAGTATGCACTCCTTGAACGGACTTGGCCGCTCAACGAGCATCTGAGGAAGTCGGTGACGTTGGGCGGGGTCGGGACTTTGGGCATCATTTAAGCTTCGAGTACTTGTACAACCGACCATTCGCAAGATGCGAAAAGTGCGGCTTGGCAGTTCGCTTTCACCAATTACATAGCTTCGGAGGTCTACCGCCCCTGATATGCAATTGGTGCGCCGGTTCCCGGCACGTCGTGGCTTTCGGGGTCGCTTCATATGCAACATTAGGCACCGTCCGACGACAACCATCATGCTGGAGCCTGAAGGCTTCCACCGCTCTAGCCATTTCCATTATTTCTGCCAATACATTATCCGCAAAGTACATAGGTTGTACCCGGTGACCTGGTATGGCACCAAACTTACAGCAGTTGTTTAGGAATCCCCGGTTCGTTCTTATGTAAGCTATCAGATATGTGGACGGGGAACACCTGAATATGAAAATAAGGCGAAGTTCTAGTATACTACAACAGAGTCTAAGACAATGACCACTCTTTCTTCATCAGGGGTACCCGGCTTCGGAATCGACCGCCCCGACTATAACACACGGGATCAGCAACGTCTATGGGGCTATGCTGTAGCCCAGGCGGCGTGACCACAAGTGAGGCGAACGATACAGATGTAATTTAAATTTGATATCGAGCAGAGGTGCCAGCGAGAGATGTCTGGGAGCGGGCTAGGACCTCCTGAAGTAGAGGCTTAGACCTGTTGCAATCTATTCGATACTCGGGTAGACCGATGCATGCATGCCTGGCCTTCTGACTGTTTCATTGCTTCAGACCTGTTCATTCTAAAAAGTGCACAAGGGATGCCATCCCATGATGTAATTGATTCTGATCTTCCAAGAGTGAACCATTGGTCGTGCTCCGTGAGGTTCAGCGGGATGACGAACCAATTATTGTGAGGTGCAACGAGTCGCCCGGTAAGGGCCATGCCACCTGACTGACCGCGGCCAACGTTACTATAATCCATCATGATCTCCCCCTGGCGGCTTCGTACTAGATTTCTCCTTTTAGGAACTTTGTCTTCATATCTCTTTCTAATAGCTTTGACCCAGAGACTCAAATGAGTATGAAGAATCTTCATCGGGCAATATTCCATCTGTCGATCATGTGAAATGGTCTCCACCTTCTCCCAGGAATTGCTATATCGCTGGCCCGAATCGTTTCAGTTACCGCGAGACGATACGTTCGACTTCGAAGGTGAAAACGAGCCATACGTTGTTGGTCTACACAATCTCGATGCTTCAGAAGATGTTACCAGTCTTTTCATGTCCGCACTCCATGAGAACTATTCTTGTCAATTTCAAAAAGAGGAAGTAGTCGGTTTCTGTGCCGGTGCAGACATGCAGGGCTTAGAGAAGACCGCTCGCAGCCCGAGGGTGTCATTGCTCGATGATACGAACGACGAGGGATGCTCAAGCCTATATCGAGGTGGACTAACTGCGTTTGATCTGTACAAGGCACTTAGGAGACCGGTAAGTGCCCGTAAAGCTTTTAGAGCCTGGTCGATGCTGACGAACACTTATAGAGATGGGCGACGAAAACAGCAGAGTCTGAAGAGTATATACATGGCAGATATATCTGTCAAGTCAAGGGAAACATACGACGCATGTAGGTATGAACTAAGTGAGTTAAGCCTCGTGTGTTAACATTGCACAGATATGTCGCCGACATTGATCGCTGGACTGTGCTTTCCCTGGCAGCAAGTGCTTCCGAGAGTCAAGCTCGAGTTCTAGGAGAGTTCATCTATCGCCACTTGGAATGGACTACCGGTACCAGACTTCACAACAGGATTATTGTACGCAATCAATTTCTTCGTCATCATAGACAACAGTTTCTAATCTAGTAGACCGAGGGCATCCCATTATATGCGCTTGAGTTTCATCTTCCATTCTATGCTTTGAGGAAGCATAGAAAGACTTTGCGAGACCTCCGAACAAGGCAAACCGGTGAGCCCCTGAGGCAATCCCAAGATGTCACTTTTCTGCGAACGCTTTCGGAGAAGAACGATAACAGTGGAAACGACATCATCTACCAAGCCAAAGTATCTTGTTTGGTTTCCGGATGGGACCGCTACTCTTGGGTTGCCTACATGTTTATAGACTTGTACTTTGAGGAGTCTCATGTAGATCAAAACCTCGAGAGTATAGCCGACTACGAGCAGCACCTGAGTGAAGTCAGGTTAGACCCCTTCACAGCAGGAAAGACGACGTCACATGGTGCCCTTCGCGAGCCTAGGGAATATTTTCTGCAAGTCCTAGCAGTCCGGCTCAGCAAAACCAAGCACGAATGGGAACATCTGGTTTTACACATAGAAAAGGCTATTGAAACATATGTAAGTCGAACTTGAGGCCAAGTCGCCGCCCTTTAACATGCAGTAAGGTTAGGCGGTTTGCGGACACTGCCCGGCAGTCGGAATTTAAAACCGAACTACCACTCCGTACTCACAGGAAGCTACATATTATGCTGTTGCACACTCTTGAGCTTAGTTTTCAAACATCAGTGGCTAATATTTTCTTTAGATGAGTGACTACTGGGCAAGATTCGCACAGACAGAATCTTCGTCGAGCAGTGAGAAACCGGGGGGCACTGCGAAAGGGAACACCACTAGAACCACCTTGCGATTAGAGTTCCATGAGTGGATGAAGATGACCACGGCTCTCTTGAGGAAGCTTATCAACACGATCCAAGAATATATTCGCGAACTAGACCTTTTCTTCTCCAAAGGGGTCTACTATTTCCACAGTTTCGCGCACTCGACCAACGTTTCCGGTCCAGCCATAGTGTCGCTGACGACCATCGACAGGGTGCGTGATGAGCTTGGGCGACTTTCCAAGAAGCTCCAGAACTTTAAGGATAATTTATCCAAGGATATATCGCAAGAGGTAAGCATGAGCCCCCACCTCAGATCAGCCCAGGAGGCATGGCTTACAAGACCAGGTCACTCTTCGCCTAGCACATGAAAACAACGAGTCGACACTTTCCCAGCAAGCGGCGGGCAGAGATCTTCGAATGCTTACTTGGACCACCTTCGTGAGTACCCTTGCTGATAGCTCGCGGGCTGTTCTAACGTGCGGCCGTTCTAGCTTTCTCTGCCGATTGCGCTCACTGCAGCTCTGCTAAGCACGTCGCAAGGCTACATACCCATCACTCCAAGCCCCAGGAACTTGCTGATGTCAATTTTGTTCATTGAAGGCTTGGTCTGGATAGCTTTAGATGCGCTGGGGGGGCTGAGATGGTCGCGAGCAGCGGGCAAATGGGCCTATACTCAGGCGCGGAAGGTCGTACCAGAGAGCCGCGGTCGAGCAATGGAAGACACAGAGAGGAGCGCTGAGCTCTAGGGAAGATTGAGCTGGATTCTCGCGGATGTATTATGTGTCAAAATTGTGTCTTCAACTTTGTCCGTCTTCCTCTAGGACTTGCACAGATTATCCAGCGTCGGACATCTCTGCCATTTTACGGAAGATCCATTAAAGTATAGGACACTCGTGGGGTATGCGCTCTGTCGCTGGACATCGATATGCGGATCTGGTTCACTAGGAACTATCTGCTGTTACATCTGTTCGACAAGATAAGTTAATTGAGAATCTGAAAGCCGACATCGGGCAAAACGTGGATAGAAGTAGATTCTTTCCTGGCTGTCGGGCTATCCACTTAAACATAAGTGATACTAAGCAATCGATCACCGGTACGATGCGTTGCTCAGAAATAAGATGCTTCGATATCCCGCACCAGTCGAGGTTTACAACGGGTTGAATGGTTCTACAGGCCACTTCTATGACGCAGCCACAATTCCTCTTTACAGATATAGGGGGAACGTTTATGTCAGGGGACGGACAGAGGATCGAATGTAAATATCCGCGTCCTACCCGCTCGGGTTTGCGCGCTTAGCAAACCGGTGTCCGTTATTTCTCGTTTCGGTCCCGAAGCCAACCTACATGGTTCTACCATCGCCGGCTAACCGCTGGAAGCAGGTCCTTACGTACTTCTCATTATGGTGTTTAGGTAGGACTGCCAACTTGGGAAGATACACCTTGTGATACCTCTAACTTAGGGTGTAGCAAACAACTCCAACTCTCTCGGAATTCATATGGTAATGCCCTGACCGGGCAATCCTCTCCACCTGATATACTACGGAGTTGGGGCCCCAGGGTATTTACAGGTGTTGTATTACTATTCGTATAATTGTAATGATCTTGAAACGTACCACAAAACATTTACTTCATCAACAGCCGCTTATAACTAGTTCAATGACTCGAAATATCTTCAGAATATGCTAAGAACCCATCAGAAGGTAGGTCCTCGCTGTCAAAGCACAATATTTTAAGAGTAGACATCTACCTCATAATTACACCTCCGAAGGAGACGTAAAGAATAGCCGAAACCCCTAGAGTCTTGTAGAACTCTGAATTCCTGTTTTCGATGGTCACAACGTCACACATAATAGGGATTCTCTTGAAGGAGAGTCTCGTGCTTAGTACAAAATAATAGTTGAGGAGTTCGAGCTAAAATAATCCCTCGTGATTCCATGGGCCCATAAAAGGACCGGCTGTGCTGAATTACTGACTTGAATCTGCCGAAATACAGGATAATGAGCATGCATTGAGGTTCTTCTAGCTGTCTATCTAGGTGGCAGACGCCTTCTATATATACACAACACTAACGGGAGAACATGTCACTGTACTTAGTAGCTAGACATTGACCCTCACTTTAACAGAATCTTTAGGCACGAGGTTAGATATAGCCTATGATGGTAAACGTGTTAGCTCCGTATATTATTATAGATATGATACGTCGGAGTAAGGCATGCGCATCATGCCACCGTAAGAACTGGGCATCAGTTAAGACATAATTCCGTATCGGGGAATTTCGAAGACCTTCGTACGACTGGTTCATAGCCATTTCGCAGCATGGGCAGTCGCATCTGTTAATGCTGCCATTCTGATCTATTCTTCCAGTTCTCCTTGGGACACAAGACCCATTCCTCGGGACACCGACCGCGGTTTTACCTAGGGCTACTCGATAAGTGTTCGGAGCACTTGTATGGACTGCTGGACCGTTCAGCCTCGGTGAGTAGCAGACAGTCCGGTATCCTTAAACCTGGCCTTGGGTGAAGTAACCGCATTACGCTCGTTGGAACTTACGTCCTGTCTTTAAGATGTTAGAATAAGGGTAAACTACTGCCCACACCACTTATGTATATATAGATGGTAGAGATCCGAGTCTCAAGGCTGATAATTTCGTATGAGGTATAACAGGTATTCGATCTATTTTGACAAGCTGCCTAATCACAATACCCATCATGATATGACCTCCCGAGAGTGTGGTCGGCCCGCAAGTTCCTGTCGTACCCTCATATAACAACAGTTTCCGCGATTCTTTCGCCGAATGGCGCAGAACATCATCATGAACGACCTCCAGGTGAGACGTAACGCACTAATCAAACTATTGGGACTTTGGAGATGGGCGGACCTATCGAAATGGAGCTCCCCGGTGTACGATGGCGAACAGCACACTGAGTTTGTGCAAACGGGCGCACCGCATCGAGAAGGAAGCTTTGGACGGCGGGGACGATAAAAGCACCTGCGCTAAGGGACGCCGGCTCTGCATTGGCGGCTGGGGCTCATGTTTTGGGCATGAAGGCGGAGACTGAAAGGTTTTCATTGCAGATTTAATTGTGTGCATTCTTGAGTTTTAGGAGCATATAGGGCAGTCCGACCTAACCCCTTAACTCAATAATAAAATATATAATTATCCCTATTAAGAGAATAATTAATGGGCAGGAATTTTCTGGTGGTATTCGCTGATGGAACTCAGCTTATCACATACCAAAACCGACTTGGCAACGCGGTTGCCGCGGCAAACTCAAAAATCTGGATATCGTCAATCCATCGTCCAATAATAGACTCCGGCCCGGGAAACGGGTGGCAGAGGGTTGATCTCCGTAAAGCGACCTCTTGGGAGTTTGAGCATGGTTGGTGTCCATTGTACAATGGTAAACGGCCCAAGAATAACGTACTGATGGGAGGATCGACAGGCGAGGAAGAGATGGGTCTGGCTATGGAGTTGCGTTGGTGGCCTTCTGACACATATTCAGCCGTCCTATGCTGACCGGGAGGGGTAATGTGTCAGCAGTGCGCCTGCGGTCATCCCAGAATGAGCATACGGTTAGTAGCACGGTCATCCCGAGCCCAACCATTTCCAGAAAGCTAACGAAGGTGATAGTATGTAATCACCTCGAGACGGTATCTGCTCCCAGATCAGAAAACGTGCTGATTCCAAGATAGGATGACAAGCTGATCCATCATAGATACAGAGCCGTGCGAAAATTGTGGGACGCCGAGATGCGCATACTGTAGGGTCGAAAAGGTCCAGGTTCGGGTCTAGAGGTAAGAGTTAAAAAGGGGTAGAATATGTTGGATTGAAGAGCACGAATAAGCAGTAAAGGAGTGACGATCAGGCAGCCCTTTATATATTTGCTGATGTCGGCCCTTTTGGCTGATTTACTTGTGTCGCAGGTTCAGGCTCACCGGTGCGCACCACATACGCCCCACTATCCACCGCCCGTCTTCCGTGCACGCTCCTCCACAAGTTGCACTTCCCGGACGGGCCGGGCGAAGTCCAGTTCCTAGTGTGCCAATCGGGGCACCATAAGTCGGGTGCCTCTAGATAGCTTTTCTTTAATTAAAATTCCGTTGGATCTATAAGCCGGTTCTTGACCTCCCGTACCCACCCCGTATAGGTAGATAGATCCCAAACACGTGAGGTGAGATGATAGTGGATCCATAACACTTATAATGTGACTTGGCACGTCACCGTCTTCAGCTCGGGTCTCCCAATAGTCATAATGGCTTGCATTCCTCGAAATGATAAGCGATTTGACGCTTAACACGAGTAGTCTTCACCAACGACGCTACCGGAACACCTTAGAACGAACAGCAGTACAACACTCACCGGGTAAACAAAAAGAGGCTCAATTACAGGCTTATTCATACACGTAAAAATGCCACCGGACTACCTCTTCCCCTTCTTCTTCTTTTCCTCCCTGGCCTCCTTCTGGGCCTGCGCGTTGATCTGGATGGCCTCCTTGAGCTTGGCCACGACCTCGGGCTGGCCGCCGAAGGCCGTGACAAGCATGTCGTCGAGGTCTCTCATCTCCGCAGCGCCGGCGCCGTTGCCATTGACGACTCGCGTGCCCCAGCGCTGCGTGAAGGCGTAGATGCTCTTGCGGAGCAGCTCGTCAAGCTTCTCGTTGGCGTCCTGTTCCGCCGCTGCCGCCTGGTTCGGTTTCCCGGCCGTGGCGGCAGCGGAGGACGAAGAGGAAGACCAGAGCCCCAGCGACAGCGTGCCCCCGAGGATCCCGCGGAACAGGCCCATCCAGTTCTGCGGGCTCAGGGCGTCCCAGATCTGCCCGAAGTGCTGCATCGCCGCGGGGTGCGACCGCACGTCGCCGATCTCGAGGGACACCAGACTGTTCTTCAGGATGAGGAGGTTCTTGATCATGAACAGGTCCGGATCCGGGTCAGGCTTGCTGGCCTTGTTGGCATTGAGGCGTGATTCGACGCGTTGTAGGGCCAGGATAGTCTCGTAGACGATGCGGAAAATGACCGGACTCGACTTCTGCTAATAGGAGAGTTAGTGGTGCAGTTGAAAATATAGCAGAAAAACCGGGGGGCTACTTACACTACGCTCCTTAGGCATAGCTTCATTGTACATCACTAGGAGCTCAAGAGCGCGTTTGGTCACAGGATATGCATTTGATGAAGCCACCCCATTTACGACCGGCGTCATCTTCAGGGACTCGGTCGAAATGGGAGCCCTCGAGATCGATTTCGTGACCTCGTTCTCGAAAGCAGTGTCGGCAAACGGCCACAGGTGCTCCGTAAGTAACCTTGCGGTGAGTTCTTGGCAGTGAAGGGAATAACGGGTTTCATCTTCGTCGAATTCCAAAAGGAGGTATTCATTCGTCATCCATGCCAGAAGGTTGCATATCATGTGCAATTCGCTCGTCTGTAGGACAGATTGAATTGTCGTAGCGATAGGAGCAACGTTGGTGGCAGTGACAAGAGCTCGCTGGTGAGACTTGAGAGCGGTATAGGCTGATTGGCCGTCCATGCTGAACTGGGGTTCAATGGAGAAAATCTTAGCGAACAACTCGGCCTCATTGTATGACCTTTCATAGCATTGCTTGATGAAATTTCGGCAAGCTGTCCCCACACTGGCTTCCTTGGCCTCTTTCCTGAAGACTTCAAGGTCGTGAGTGGTTATAGGACGCAAATCTCGGTCTCTGGCATCCGAATATGACGAGAAGATGTTGAGGGCTGTGTTGGAGTAGTAGTCAAAACTTTGTCCCGACTTCGGGTTTCCCGACTGATCATAGCAGCTTTGGATGACCCGCTGGACATTGTCGATTAGCCCATCAGCCTCAAGCATCATCTGCTCAAAACGGCCGTATGCCAGGGCATGCCGGGCTGAGTCGGATTTCGTCGAGGCAATCTGCTTTGATATCTCAGAGGAGATATGCTCGAGGTGGTTGGTAAAACCGACTTCAACAAGATGAAGAGCCTTTGTAAGTAAGGATTGGTACCTAGCTAAGTATGACTCGGCATCCCGATAGGTGGGCTACCAAGCATCAGCGTCTGGGGTCTATGAAGGGGAAAAAGAATGCCGACTTACGTGCTTCAACATGAAGCCTATGCAGGCGTCTAAGTTGGTCAATATCTCTCCGAAATTCTGATGATCAACCAGGCGGCTTGCGCCAGGAGCGTTGAGTCTCCTAGTGACGCCCTCTAGGTATGCGTAGTAATGCAGATCGGTGCCGACCTCGTCTGCCAGCTTCCGCAACCGCTTCTCCTCAGTCAGGAGATCGTCGCATTGCGCCTGGAAGGAAGTTGTTTGGGTATCCACTGCCCGGAACGAGTCCGTCAGCGAGGAAAGCAACCGTAATGCATCGTCGGCCCCTTCAACCAGCGAATCGAGGTGGCGCTCGGTCATTTCCAGCTGTTCCTGATATAACCTGTAGGCGTTTTCAGCTACCACGCTAACTGTGTAGGAGGCAGGACCTCATCATACAGATATTCTTGCATGCTCGTTTCCAGCAACTCACCGTCTAGGCTTTTCCCTTGCGGTGTATCCCGATGCTGCATGGTCTCCTCGGGCTTTTCGACCAAGAGGGCATCTAGACTCTTCTCCTTATGCTTCCTGCTCCTGCGCTTCTTCCTCGCAGCATCTTCGGAGAGCTGTGCTCGAACGACATGGTAGAAATCGGAGTATGACTTCGCCCTTCGAGTCAAGGTGGGCTCCGGAGGGCCATTGGAGGCTTCGGGTTCTTCATATAGCTGCTCGAGAGGCCCAGGTGTCTCGGGCTGTTTGGAGGGGCCCTGGTGGTAGACTGTCAGCGAAAGTAGTTTGGAGACTCGACATGGAGGAACAAAAGACAAACATTGGGTTGTTGGAGGAGGGATGCCCTTCTCCTATGGCCGGTTGTCTGGGATGTAGACGGATTCCGCTTATGATGTTCGGGTACAAAGCTGTACCAAGAATCTTCGTACATGATTTATGTTTTATATTTATGATTCCTTGGTGAAATGGGTGGGAGCGTCTTGGTGAATTCCGCGTCTCCCATCATCATCCCACCACTTAAACATCGTCGCGCGACTGTTCCCACTACTATGGCGAGGCAGGTACACAACCAAAACGTCAGGGTCGAGCTTGCACTTAACCCAATCGATACTGCCAGCTGGTCGCCAAGCCGTCGAGGGTGGCAGCCTTGTATGTATCTAGTCTATTTTATGAGGTACCTACATAGTAACTAGCTCAGGAGGTGGGGCCTCCTAAGATAAGTCTGATAAGGAATATGGGGCAGAGGGGCAAGGTGGTGGACAAACGATTCGATAGTGTCCAGACTCCGCAACACACCATTGTCACTATCAATTATTTTGTCCACCACCACTTTGAGGGGCCCCATACGTGTGGGGAGTTATCTGTAAAACCTCAATGCTGATTTGCTGCATCCCTCGTTGACCTCGCCATTTATTTCGTAGCTGCATCCAGCATCCAATGATGAAATCGCAAGCGACAAAATCCAAGCCGAAGTTCGTAGACGGCTTCACAGCGCATGCCCTCAAAGGCCGTGAGCCTTGCAACAGGTCTCTTTCCGCGATAATATCCCGAAATGGTGGTGAGGCGCTCGACTCTATAGTACCATCCTGACCAGAATCTCTTCTGCATCCGAGACATTCTGATTAGACACCTTAAGAATGTTGCCCTACAAAGCCGTGGCGCGGCAGGCGCCTCTCGTTTGCCGTTCCCTGAGATCGAAGCCGGGTTTTGGACGGCAATGGCTTAGATACGCTAGCTCGTCAGGAGCCGATCGCAGAGGTGGAACTGTTGGAAAGGTTGTGGGCGTGCTAGCGGTAGCAATCATTGGAGGGGGCGCTATAGCATTATACCCGGCTATGACGACCAAGGAGCCGGCAAGGCCTAAGGAGGCCATCTTGGAGTACGAAAAGGAGCGGCCGGTGCCCACATCGAAAGAACACAACAGAGACTTGATCAGCAGTCAGCATCTTCAAGTGAAGAAGAGCTGGGAGAACCCCGGCGTATATATCTGGGGATCCAACAGTGGCAAGGTGGTCGCGCCCGAGTCTAATGAGTCCGTCGTGAAAACTCCGCGGAGGTTGCCGTACTTCGACGGAAAACTGCTGCGGGATATCAAGCTTGATAGGGAATTTGGAGCTGCTGTCACAGAGAACGGCGACCTGGTGCAGTGGGGAAGTGCCTTCTCTTCAACCAACCCGACTCCGGTTACGACTCTAAAGGGCAAAGACCTCGTCAAGATCGGCATATCCAGAGACCGTATAATTGCTCTCGGCAAGAACGGCTCAGTCTACTCCATACCTGTATCCAGCTCTGACCAGGCTGGCGGCGTTAAGCCCCCGCAGTCGTCCTGGTTCTCCTTCTGGTCAAGCCCTAGCTCGATAAGTTATCGGGAACTGAAGCCGGAGAATCTTGGGTGGGGCGAAACTATCACTGATATTTCGAGTGGCATGGAACATGCATTGCTCCTTACATCCAAGGGCCGCCTCTTCTCTGCCGCCGCGAGTACATCCGACTACCCCTCCAAGGGCCAACTAGGCATTCCGGGGCTGACGTGGTCCACTCGGCCGCAAGGGCCATTCGATCGGCCACATGAGATTCTTATGTTGAAGGATCATAAGATCAAGAAAGTCGCCGCTGGAGACTACCATTCCCTAGCATTGGATGATAAAGGTCGCGTCTATGTCTTCGGCGATAATTCATCAGGCCAGCTAGGGTTTGAGCCAGAGCACGAGATCCCGTTCGTAGATGGGCCAATTCCCCTCCCCTTTAGCAAGATCTATGGGGGCTCCAATCAGCAGCCCAGTGTGACATCTATCGCTGCTGGCGGCGCGAACTCGTTCTTCACGGTGGACGCGACCCGCGTTGCCGGAGAAAAGAAAGAGGGGCAGAAAGAAGGATCCGGGACCGCACAGGATCTGGGCCGGGTCACCGCCGACACCTGGGCTTGTGGCGCGGGTATCTGCGGCACTCTGGGAACGGGCAAGTGGACCCACGTCTCCCTCGGCCCGTCTAAGATTAACTCCCTCTCCGGGCTCTTCGAATGGGACGAGAAGACCAACTCGACGGTCCCGATCCGCCTGTCGCGCCTGAGCGCGGGCAGTACACACGCTGCCGCCGTGCTGGACAACGCGACGCGTGTTAAGATCGCGTCGGACTCCGGCTCGGAAAACGACACCAACTACGGCGCCGACGTCCTCTTCTGGGGCGGCAACGAGCACTACCAGCTCGGCACCGGCAGACGCAACAACGTGCCGACCCCCACGTACATCGGTCCGCTGGACACCGAGAAGGGCCAGAGCGGCAGCGGTGGCGAGCAGCACAGGTTCCAGATCACGCCCCGGGCCACGGCGCGCCTCGGGGAGGGGGGCAAGGGCCGGAAGGTCAGCATGGAGCAGAGGGTCGAGTGTGGTCGCCACGTCACGGCCGTGTATTCCGGGACGTGAGACTTGACGGGTGTTTGGAACGGGAAAGGAACATTTTCCTCAGGCTCTCGCAATTTTGTATGTCTACGGTAAACGTGTCGCTCCTGTACTATTAAAGTAGGCTCGGATGATTGTTTCTTGGCGTTCCGTGGGTGGTTGTTCCGCTGAGTAGCGAATTGGATCACCTGGTCTGGTGCACACAGATACCCTCCTCTCATGATATGAGCTATTATATAAGAAATATGAAACGTATTCGAATGAAACGGGTTCATTCTGGCTGTCTCCTGATCCGCTACCGCCCACCAACATCAGTGACTATCGTGGATAGCTGCCATGGGCTGGGTGAGTAGATTGTATTGTGATCTTCATACGTAAGTGATACCCAACCTTTTTTTGGATCTCTATGAAGTTTGATACCGCAGAGCCTACCCGAGGATAAGCCACGGTCAGCTTAATACCTAATGATTCTATCTAACTCCCTCGAGCCGCCTCGCAAACCAAAAAAAAAAAAAATTTTAAAAAAATAAAAAATAAAATAAAAAAGGTCTAACCTAATACATGACTACAGGGGATACTGCTGGATTGGAAAGAGACACGTGATAGGTTTTCTGGGACTCGATGTTCCAGAGGTACTTTAACTGTGCATGCGGGATAGGGGAGACCTGTTCCCATTGGCCTACATCAAGTCGACATAAGACGAGTAGACTTCCACTTCATGTTCGGCCACCCGTCCACCGAGAATTATGGCATTCTCGAGGCTATGAATACATCCATTATCTCTATGATACCATCGAATCCCACTGTTATTTAGTTTTTCAGGCTCTTACCCTGAACACCCCGACTTTCCTTCTTCCGAATATGTGGAAATCCCCTGTGCTGCCCACCGGGCCGATGTCCGCGTATTAGTAACACAACCGCTAAGATGCACGATCAGACTTTGAAACGTTGGTTCCCGCAGCGGAGATTGAAACCGCCAGGGTTCTGGTCAACCCCCTATACCTTGCCTGCTTCTCGATCGAGGAAAGCCTTCACTACCTGCGTGACGTGACGCCTTCTTAGTCCTGGTAAAGTTTGGTTCAGTAATTAACTTATAGAACCAACAGGCCACCCCCCACAGCGCTGCTTTAAGGGGCGACCTATATCAATTTCCGCCTACCGACCGGTATCAGTGACTTATTCAGGCGGGGAGCAAGCTTGTCGCGTATCTGATAACATGTGTGTAACGCAATCCGACCAGGAAACGGGGACTAGGGAGAGCCAAGGCACGGAAACAAACGTTCATTTACCATGCTTACCGTCACATCGGCGCCACGGATTAAGTCTCTTCGCTCGCTTTGGCCATGTGCGATTAGTTGGGGGCAGTGAAAGAGTAGTACGACGGAAATCCCATCCCCGCCGTAGTAGGATCCCAAAAGGTACCGAGAAGCATGTAAACAACCAAACTAGACGACTCCTTTCTTCATGGTAGTGGCACGGGCGGCCGGTGGAAGGGGAAGGGATTAACCATTCCCCTCAAATAGTTCTGATGGGCGAAGTTCATGGTCAAGTCTGTGCTGCTTCACGCCCTCATGGAAGGTCGGGCGGTTCGCTATCATGCGGTCTATTTAATGAGAAGCTATGACACCGCTACTGCCCTTGGTGCTGCCAACCCTTGTACCGTCTTTTCTTGTTCCTCGAGTTGGTATCGAGCTTCTGGTGATTCGGGGTCCGCTTCCTATGCCGGGAATTCATTGAGGCCTTTAGTTGATGGTGATAGGAATTCGTGCCATTCTATTGCATGGACTACCTACTGTGCATGAAGTAACCTGAGCAAATACTCACCCCCCTGAGGAATCGTTGAACCGAAACTGTTGTACATGACGAGGCCAGGTTACACGAGCGGGTTCATGCAGAATATTCAAGACACGGGAGGCCTTTCTCTACCATTTAGTTGCATGAAAAAGAATCGACTCGACGCATATGTTTTAGCGATTGGTACTGGCGGCAGGCAATTTTTCATTCCGCCCAGTATCGGATGGCGAACCGCGACGCTGAATGAGTCTTTCGGAGTTGTTGTACTGATGCTCATATCCCAAGATCCTGGCTCTCGGTAGCAAGTTAAATTCACATCACATGCAAAGCCGGGCCCAATTGGTCAGGCATTTACGATAGGTCGAAAAGCACTGACCGGGGAAACACATCAAGCCCTTCATATGCGCCACCAACTGTCCGTAACCTAGGGGCTGCCGGCACTCGAACAAAGAGGTCGAACGTTTAGGGTCATGTGGTATTCCGAACGAACCTTCGAACTATGTCGGGGCCCCGGACCCCCTTTTCCGGGTCCTTTTCTGGGCTATCCGCGACGTTGGAAGAAACCCGCAGATGAGATATGACCTTCGAGAATCAGAACAACAATATAGGGATCACCCCTGGGGAGGCAACATTCTTCCGGAGGGCCTTCGCCGTGATGCAGTTCCGTGATCTATGGGTATAATGCAGTCAAGGAACTGGAGAGCTTTATAAAGGCAACAGTACGGCACGCTCCTTTCTAACTTGAGCCTTCTTCGATTGGCGTCTCACTCTCTACCGATTACCCCGTCATGATGGCGCTGAACATGGATATCTCGCATTATCTACAGAGCCGAGGTGCGATCGTCAGCACCGAGCAGGGTCGCGTGTTCGCTGTCGGGATCCCGTTCATCGTGATCATCGCGGTTGCCATGGCAGTTCGTGTCTATGTGCGGTTCGGAATTATCAAATCCATCGGAACTGATGACGGTGAGCTATGTCCATACCCTAGACATGCGGGGTTTACCGGTACTGATCATTCTGTACATCTAGTTCTCATGCTGTTGGGGACGGTAAGAGAGCCAGCTTTTCTTTCGATGGCGATTTCCATTGACAGAAGCCTAGTTGGTAACATTCGGCCTCTCTGCCGCATCTATGGTGGCCGCATACTACGGCGTAGGGCTACATAGTGAGTATTCTGGCGCTGACGTTACTTTTTCATTGCTGATCTTTGCTCCTATAGAGGACCAGATTGCCATTGACGATATGACCCCTATGTTACAGGCGATCTACTCTACGAGGCTACTTTACGTGGTAGCTACCATGCTAGTCAAGATGTCTCTGCTGATGTTCTACTTACGGCTGGACCAACGTACATGTGAGT
This sequence comes from Monosporascus sp. CRB-8-3, assembly GCA_004155055.1. Classification (NCBI taxonomy): domain Eukaryota; kingdom Fungi; phylum Ascomycota; class Sordariomycetes; order Xylariales; genus Monosporascus; species Monosporascus sp. CRB-8-3. The sequence goes on from QJNZ01000386.1 coordinate 41,893, forward strand.
TCCTATGCTAGCCTTGGCCCCTGATCACAGAGGAAACCAACCTACGAGACCACCTGTGTGTTAGAGCGCATGTCCTGTTGCTAATTTGATGCGTGACAGTGATGCGATGGACAGTGTACATATTGATGTTCGTGGTCGTCGGGTTCTCGATCGCCAGCTTCGGCATTCTGACGTTCTCCTGTTACCCGCCAGCGATGTTCTGGGACGTGTCTGGCAGCATTCAGGGGAAGTGCATCGACCCGAATACCCAACAAGCATTCTACGACGCCAACGGGGCACTCAACATCGTCATCGACCTCGCCATCTATACCGTTCCGATTCCCATGCTTTGGAAGATCCAGATTCCGACGCGCCAGAAGATAGCGCTGACATTCATCTTCGGCTTGGGCCTGGTGGCCGTGGCTGGTGAGTCCCGGTCGTTGTATGACTTTGGTGTGCCCTGCTAAGTCCGCGTAACTGACATTCGCTCGACTACAGCCGGCTGCGTCCGATTCTCATACGTGCGCCTGCTCGCCCACACCGACGACATGTTCTTCTACCTCGCCGATGGCCTCAACTGGTGCTCGATCGAGATCTACCTCGCCATCTTCTGCGGCTCAGCGAGCGCCTACAATGTCCTGCTGCGCACGTACCTGCCCGGGCTGCTCGGAAGCTCACGCGGCAAGAGCTCCTATGAGGCCAACCACCACAAGTCCGGGAGCAACAACCGCCCCTACCAGGGGCTCAGCAGGGGGAGGTCCGGGAAGTCGACGATCGTCAGCGGCAGCGGCAGCCACACGGAGCACCGTGATGACGACAGCGAGGAGCTGATCATCCAGAACGGCACCAACAATAGCATCCTCATGAGGACGGAGTTCAGGATGGAGGTCCTGGATTCCAAGAATAGGAGCGAAGACTCGGGCGACGGGTTCCCTAACGCATCTGCAAGCAGCTCACATCAGCATGACATCATGTAATTACTTGCGTTTGTCTGGACTTTGACGGTCTAGTATCCTCTAGGCTTTGAACCTAGTAAACAGTAGCTCAGGCAGGTATGTATGTTAATTATTGGAAGTTTATATATTGTTTTCTTATAAATCGGGATGGTCTCAGCCTTTGGTAATCTACCCCACTCTCTTGGGCTATAGCAAATAGGGGTTACTACAAATGTATGAAAGGTCTAGGATACACACTAAGTACAATATGGTACAGTAAGGTTCGACCACTGCCTCAGGCACCCCCCTATCAACGAATTCCTCAAGCAACCACTCATGCCCTCATAAATAGATGATAATAAACAATTATGAGAAGTGTCGAGTCCGAATAGTGCCGAAAAATTCGAGGCCCCACACTATGGCGGGACACTATTAGATCTCATAAGAAGCCTAAGAGACAAGATCGGCTATGGACTATAGCCAGCTGGCTATTATAGCTCTACGAGCTTGCCCACTGCCACAACATAACATTCTAGCGCACTCTCTCTGCCTACTATCAGTCCACTCCGCAACAATGGCGGAATCAGTCCCAAGGCCTAAAAGCGGCCCCGCTCCAGCCCTGGAAGGCTTCGCCCCAGAAACTCCCCACTCCCCCCCCTTTTACATTTATGCTTCCTCCTATATTCCCCATCCCCCACGTCTCTGGCCTAACCAACCAACCGACCGAGACCTCTTCTGAGTTTGCTCTAGATATTTAGGCGAGGCGGAATCCGGGACAGGGAATGTTAACTCCGAGATTGAATATTTTTAATAGGATTAGGATACGAAACTGCCACTATAGCTGAGGATCCTGATTTGGCAGCATTACGATATACGTAAACAGCTACGTTCTTTTAGACCAGTACTATACGGCAAGGTCCGGTTAGTCCTTTAACGACCATGATAATACTACCTACTTCTCTACACATAATTAAATATTCATTCTTAGTACCGATATACAGCCAGTGGCGTATAAACTCGTTGGAGTTCTTCTATAGGATAAATATAATAAGGTAAATATTAAAGATAGGTCGAATACCCTATAAGGATTTTTATAACGTATTAATTAATCTTAGAAACTCGGAGAACTATAACTACATATACATAAAAGGTGTGGGGCATAGCTTACCCCTATTCCAAGTTAATGTGGAGCCCACGCGGCTTTTTTACGTCGACCGCATGGCAGGGCTCCAGACTAAAAGGAGACTGACTGAAGTGCTGCACGGTCCCCCTTCGTTATCCACACCGGGTTCCCAAGCCACTACTCGACTTCACTTGCGAGCTCACATGTTATGAAAGGCTCCGCACTTTATGCCATGCTCTCCCTACGCTATCAACAGTTTCCGTTTCCGTCCATTCACAATCCAACTCCTATAAACGCCAAAAGTTTTCACAGCTCCGGTGTTGGCAACTAGAAGAAACAGCGAAGGTGCACAACAAATACATATTCTGCTGTCGCAATATTACCGCCATCTAATCTTAGAAAGCGCAAAACTCGCAATCCCTCATCGTACAAGCCAGCGTGGAAAAAAAAGAGGCACCGCCGAAGCCACTAGCAATACAAGAAATAAGACGGAAGAGGTCCGGCGCCTCGGCGGCCCAAGGGTCAAGACACACGCTTTTGGACCCGGTTCGCCTGGCCTGAAAACAAAACTCCGATACTCGCGTTCGTAGCAGTAGACAAACCCTCCTTGCCTCACCCCTGCCTGCCTACTTTTCCATATCCATGCCCGTATCCATATTCATCATCTCTCTTCTTAGCGGCGGCTAGGCTGGTCGTCCCGCCACAAGCGCCCGATATTGATAAAATAGCCCGACTAGTACTACTACTATTTCTTCTCCTCGAAATAGAAACGCCCAAGCTGCTTCTCGCCGCCTTTGGGGCTGCTGAGCGCATCACCGCCGGCGCCCACGCGGCCCTCCCCGCCGTCTAGGCGCTCCCGCACGATGCGTTCGGCGGCCTCGCGGGTGGCGGGGCCCCCGACGCCCTCGCGGAGGGCGCTCGTCTGCGGCTGGCCGGGCTGCTGCACGGGGAGGGGGACGGGGCCGCGGGTCGTGGTGTCGACGAACATGTCGTCGTCGGTAGTGCCGACGTGGCCGCCGCCGTCGAGCGCCACGCCGTCCACGTATTTGGCGTCCCGCCTCTCAGCCGCGGCCGACGCGCTGACGGGCGTGTCGCTCCCGGCGGCGAACTCCACCCTTTCTCGGTTCCTAGCCATAGCGGCCTCGCTGAGGTTCGAGCTGCTCCTCTCGAGGCCCCACGCGCCGGTCGCGCCCGCGGTGCCGGGCAGAGGCCTACGGTGGTAGATAGGCCCGCTCACTGTGCTGTTCGCGCCCTCGCCGAAACCAACTAGGCTCGCGGTCCCGTCGTCACTCATGCGATCCTCGCGATCCTCAAATCCGCCGACAGAGCGGTTCGTGAGATCCTCGTCCATGGGGTCGATGGCGCCCGACGTAGAGTCGATATCCATCGTGCGGTAGTTGGTGTCCGTGCTCATGACGTCTTCCTCGGTGGCATCGCCATCCCCATCGAACTGCTCACCACCCTCGGTGGTCGTCCGCGCACCGACACTACCTGTGGCGGATGCCGTGCCGACGGTGCTCATCTTAGTCGCAGCGGTGGGCTGGCCGTTAGAGTCAAAATACGCGGGTTGGTTGGGAGCAAACTCCTGGGCGGGCAGGCCGGTCGAGGTGGCTGTGGGTTGGGGCGAAGCCGAGGTGCCGGGATGGTATTGCTGGGCAGGCGCACGGAGACCAGATACGCCAAGGCCGGTGAGACGACTGATGCGGTCCGCGCGCTCTGCTTCTAAACTATTGGTAGACGGATTATGATGGTGACCTCGAACACCGCCAAGTCCGTGAGGGTGACCGTGGCCGCGATGGCCGTCCTTGATGGCTGTCGTAGAAAGAGCGGACAAGGAGGTGGCAGTGCTGGTCGGTGTACCCCTAGGGAAACGAAGCCATCAGTACCAATACCAATACCGCTCCCATGGCGATCCACGACGTGTAGATCGGGAGAGACTCACGGCATCTCAGTTGGGGTGTCCGGGTTAGAAGGAGGAGGCGGGAGGTTGATGAGCATGGGGGCGCTCTGTTGTTGTGACGACGGATGTGACATGTTGATCGATTGATACGCGACGTTGCCGGGTGTGGTGTCGTTCCACGAAGAGGATCGCAAGTCGGGCCCGGGTTACAGTTTTCGGGATAGATGGCGAAGAGTTCGTGAATCTGGATTCTCAGCAAAAGGCGCGCGCGAGTCAGGACTCGTACATGCACGAGTCAAGAAGGATGATGGAGACAAGAGGTGGGAGTGGGTAGAGAATGGTAAAGAATGTACAGTATGTAGGACGGCGGGGGCTTGGTGTTAATTGCGACCAGGAAGAAGCCCGTCGCCAGCCAAAGAAGAAGAGAGGCCAGCTGCTCTCGAGGTTCGCCGTTTATTCGAATCGACGAATCAATTGACGATGGGCTTGGTCTCCGTTATTGCTCCGTATTGTAGGCTCGATACTGAACCTAACGTAATGGGATCGAGTTTAACAGAGATCTCCTCGTAGGACTCGAAGAAATGCGGCTGCCAAACAAGGTGTAAAGAAATCAATGAATTCTCCCTTCTGCCTGATGTTGCTTAGGTTACTCAGGTACTAGGCTAGGTGAGTACCTAAGGTTAGATAGGCGGAGTACGGATTCTGCCATGTGTCTGAGCGGGTGGGTTAGCGGGGGGACATTGGGCATGACATGACGTAGGGCTACCAAGCTGCCCACCACTACGACCTTTAGGTACCTAATCTTAATTTGGATTTAGTGGATGGGGGTCATGCATCCCCTAAAACTAGCCCCGTAGGTCATCGGTTATGGCCAATGACGCGCTGTGCTTTTCATGTAAGGAATGCTAGAAAAAGTTAAGTGGTCGAGTGAACTCTCACTCATTCCGTGCGAAAAGGGAGGATGTAATTGTTTGGGGGCCAAACAACGTGAACAACCTGTACGAATCGGAACGTTTCCAACCAAGCATACTTATTGCACGTTCAACAAGGCAAACAAGAGTCGAATTTGCCATAAAACATTATTACTTACACATTATTCCAGGCAGACTTCTTCCACAACATTGTACATCTAGTTTGAGACCATAGCTGAGGTCGTTATCTCTAGTTAAACAGAACCGTTTCCCAATGCTGGGACGCCCTCCGATAAGAAATAAAAGCTACATCCGATACGCAGGCTAGCTGCCAGTCCAATGATATGATCATGAAGACCTCTTTCTTACACGGGTTATGCATGAATGGCGACCTGAACCTGGGGGTAGACTTCCACCATGGCGCGATATAGATCGGGATGGTTAGTCATCAGGGCTTGCGGGTCCCAAGCAGCTCCCACGAAGATCGTATCGATACCCGAGCTGAGCGGGGTTGTGAATATGTTGCAAATCTGCAACCCGATGCTGTAACCCGTATGCGTCAGTTAGTCCGAACATGGAGGTCTGTACAAGTCTCCAACTTACAGGAATGAAAACGCGATTATTACTGGCGTATAATCCCCGCCGCGATTGTATGCCGGGTTGGTGAACGTAACGTAGAGGTAGCCGAGGAGAGCGCATGCGTAGCCAACGAAGATTGCTCCGAAACTCAGGACAGGGCCGATCAGGCACTCGTTGACGAGCGCATCAATGCCCCGGTCCTTGATCATCCTATACGCTGGTTAAATCGCGGCCGAGTTCGGACGGCCCGGCTGAGCACCTACTTCCAAGTATCCTTCGCTGCCTCAATATACGGCTTGCCGTACAACGCAATGTACGAGAACGCATATCGGTTAAGGAACTCCACTGCCCAATCCAAAATGGCGAGAAGGCAGCCGAGAATGAGGAATGCTATATAACCCTGCAGTGGTATGTTAGTCACTGCTAAAGGATAGGTTAGCGGACAGACTTACAAAAATGTTCCCATCAGCTGCCTCGCTCCGCTGGGCAACCGAGCAGAGCTGGCGCAAGAAGTTGATGATCGCCACAATCAAGGAACCCAAACTGATGGAGCCGAAGCTGTACGTGAGAGCCCGTCTGAGAGCCCCCCGCGTCGCACCCTGAGGCAGGTTGTGGGGGTGGAAATACCAGGAGCCGTAGACACCGGAGATGGTCGTGTGGATAGTGTTCTTGAGCCATTCCGAGATCCAATACATGGCAAAGGTGATGAACACCAGCAGCCCGGTGACCGTGCCGCTCGAACAACCACCAGCACCTTGGGAGCATGCCGGGTTTGCACCGGGCGAGTATTTGACGTACACGGCTACGAAGGTGATCGAATACCAGGCCGCCAGCACCGTCGCCAGCAGGCCGCCGAGCGCGCTGACCATGTATACATGCCCGTAGCTCTTCGAGACGTCAACGGCGGTCCTCAGCATGAGGGCGCTGAACGGGATGCGGGGTATCCACGAGATGAAGGCGAAGATGAGGAATCCCACGAAAACGAGAAAGATGATGCCCGCGGCATACGATTTCTGGTAAAGCATGTAGATCGCGGTGACGAGGCCGAAGACGATGTTCAGTATGCCGGTAACCCAGATGAACTGCTTCGGGAAGGTGCGGGCCAGCAGTACGTAGCAGTAGCTGAAGACGGTGGCGACGCACAGGACAAACATGAACATTATGATGGTGTTGGTGTTGAGGCCAACGCTCCGGGCGCCGTCGTAGATACCGCCGCCATTGTAATTCCTGGTACCGGCGTAGCCTTGAAGCGAGATTCCAGACACGGCGACGAACCCGAGAAATACGATCAGAAATAGGATCCCAGCCCAGAGGTCGTTCCACTTTGGCCCTTCGATCTTGAAGGCCTGGTCAAAGTCTGTTTTCTCACCATAACCGTTGCCATAATCTTGGTTCGGTGGTGGAGGCGGGGGTTGCCCGTATTGGGGTTGCCCATACTGGGGCTGTCCATACGGAGACTGCCCGTACGGCGGTTGTCCGTACTGGGGCTGTCCGTATGCTTGCGGTGGTGGTTGGCCGTACTGTGGCTGCATTTGGTGGCCGTTGTTGGAATAAGAGCCCACCTGTTCGTAGCCGCCCGCCATTAATGGCGATGGTTAGTGTTTAATGTCTTTCTAATTTCTGCGCTGAGAATGATCGGTAAGAATGTGATCCAGAGCCTACTACCACATAAATTCTTCCCGCGATGATGTTGGTAACGCAGCAACCATAAAAGGCTGATTGTTTGGGTTGGCTTCCCTACTGGAATTAGGGCAAACACCTGGGAGATGCCTTGGAGTTGGGCGATGACGAAGACACTAATAAAGCTAGAGGAAAGTGAAAGTCTGAAAATTCCCAGGTGAGTTCAACGTTGCTAGAGCAGTCTTTCAGAATCCAAGTTTTCTACACGAAACCTACAGCCTCCTCGCAACCTGGAAATTTTGCCGTGACTGCCGTGACTCCCGTGGGGCCCCATGCGAGATGCCTCTCCTGAGACGGTTTGATGAAGTAGTGGGGAGCCAATCTCTTAAGGCTAAGATACTCATCGTTGCTATTGGTCCCGACTCGAATTGACGATGGCGCTACACCAGATCAATGTCGTCATGTCAATATGATAGCCTCTTCAAATGAGATACAGACTCGTGACACAGTGGCTCGGCTCATAAAGTTTAAAGCAAACAGGCGACTCGAAATTGTTGCAGGCTCGACATGCGTCACAGTTGATAATCTGGGTCTGAATTCAAATCTGCCAAGAGCCGTTCCCCGATCCCACCCGCCCGGCTGCTGCGCCTCGCCCGGCCGAACTGGAATGCTAACTACTACAGCCACAGATTCTGAATCCTCCCGACAATGTGACTGAGGGGCCGGTGTAAATCATACTTAGGAGTAGGCAACCGTGGTAATAATAATTGACCTTGACCGACTTCGAAGTTATTCAACTTCCACTTGGAGGTCAGCGCTGGGGTCTAGCCTTAGCATTGTTGCGGCCCCGGTCTTATTCAGAGGTCTGGAGCCGATTTACCCGACTTGGACTGCGCCGGTGCAATCAACCTCACCCAATCTTGATCCCCGAAAACACAATTATCGCAGCAACATAACATGCAGCACTCACGAAGTACGGCGTTCCCATGGCGCTTCCACCAATCGCGATGCCTCGCACCCAGAGAAATGCCATTATTGGAGCGCCCAGAAGCGACCCGAGCGTCTTTACCATCATGACTATCGAGAACAGGTGCGTTTCAGTCGAGTCATGAGCTTGGTCTTCCTGCTTTGGCGATACCGAAGGTGATTTAAGGAGCGACAGTGTGAAGACGGGAAGTGCCGAGCCAAGGGCATATAAGAGAAGGGATGGGAATAGAAGCCAGATTGTACCGGCAAGCGCGATGGCCAAGGCGCCAAATACCGACACGGCCAGGCAGATCCGGGCGTAGCGAACATTGACCCTGTCCGAAACCTCGCGCTGCGACCGCAGCGCCCCCGTCGTCTGTGTAGACTGTAAGATTTTCGGGATCACAAGGGCAAGTAGGAGGAAGTTGACGACTGCTTTCGCGGAAAGCAAGTAGCCAGCCGAGGCAAAAGTCCAATGGTACCTTTTCGAGATGTACTGAGCGAGGAGCTTGGTATCGGAGCTGGCCAGCGCTGTGAGTAGAAAACTAACCAACAAGAGGATGAGATTTCGAGGATGGCTTGCTACGATGAACCACAGAGCACGGAAACGATCTCTTATCGAATTCCACATCGATGACTGCGCTTTCTGGGCTTGCTGGGCTTTCAGGATGGGAGAGGGCACCAGAGGTTGCCGCTGTTCGTCGTTGTGGTCCGTCAAAAAAGACGTTGAATTGCCAATTATATTAGTGCTTGGTAGCAGCAAAATTGTAGGAATCGCCAGCAAAAGCAAACATATTGCGAGAAAAGGAGGGAGCCAGAGTTTGATGGACATTGTTAGAGCGGCTAGGCCGGGGCCTAGAAGATTCACTATATAGGACACAGAGCTCATCCAGCCGAAGTAGGTTGCTCTGCAGGTAATCAATACCAGGCGTCAGGATCCGCTTTATCGGGAGAACTCACCGCGTCACGTAATCATCCGTGAGACCGGCCGCCAGAGCGTATGTAATAGAGTTAAAGACGCAGTCGCCGCCAAGGACCGAAAGAATTGGGCCAGCAACGATCGTCACAAGCGGGAGGTCCTCGCGAAACCCCACGATTAGCGCCCACGCGATGGTGAGTATGCGCGGGGTCAGATTCAACCATAGGATGGCCTTTTGACCATACTTCTCGGCCATAAAACCGAGAGGTATCGTCATCACGAAGTCTGCCCCGTTTTAGCTTTCTTCTGCGTATATATCACAAGAGCCCGGGAGCTGGCCATCCTGACGTACCGCCTACAATCCACGCCGTCTCCATCGCCCCAAGCACCCACGCCAGCCCCTGCTGTATCTCGTCGTTCTTGCAGAGTTCCTCCTCGACGCTCCCGTCCGGGCCTATCACCGTCGGATCGTGCGCGCCGTAGTATTCTCGACACAAGCGTCGCTCGACGACTCTGTTCAGCGGAAGCTGATACAGGCTCCATGCGAGCTGCACCGCCAGCAGCAGTGCGAGGAGGGGCAAGACAGCTCCCTTTGACGCCCCAGGGGGGCTAGGTCTTTGTCGCGACACCGGCATTGCCTCCTCGCCATCATCTATGGAGGCGATATGACCCTCCTCATCCATTTTGACGGGGTTGAGGTTGATGATATCCATAAGAACGGTGCATGTGATGAGTGTTGCAACGATTGAATGATGACAACGAAACGCTAGAGGCTTGGCGTTGGCGGGCCATCCCGCTCACATCTCTCCAGCGTCAGTTGCATATTGAGATCGAGGAAACGAAGTACGTCCACCACTCGCGTGTCAACATTTGGTCCCATGCAGCATCCAATCAGCTCAGCCGTCAACCAAGTTGGGATTGAAGTTACATATTCGGCCTAACGACCACGGAAAGGCACTTTTGAGCCCATTAAGTCACGACCCGAGGTCGAAAGCATTTGAAAACGGACCTGTAGTAGCTCTCTAACTGTAAGAATATCTCCCGTAGAAAAACAGTGGTGGAACGAATGCAACTAATGAGCAAGTGGACACTTGCTGTAAAGGCCATTGCCCGGGGCATGGGTGGCGCGACCACGTCGTAGACAACGATAGAAGCATATGTGAGGGTCGTCCCCAATCCACTGACCCTTCACGCCCCCTGTCTTTTTCTTCTGGCTTGGGTTGAGAGTAGTAGCTACCTTATGTGTCATCATTCGATTATCCACATCCACGTTGGGAGTGAGACACGCGGCAATCCTCGCATGGCCTCCAGGAGCCACGCTTATGTAAAACAGAATTCGGAAGGCGTCGGCATATGCCATTCGGTAAACCCTGGCGCCCCTGGCGAGAATATTGGCAGTCAGGCCGGGGGTCTTCCCAAGAACGGACTCGTCCCCTCCGGCACCCACCGCTGCCATGTACGGCCCCACACCCGATGCTGGTGGACCGGCGGATATTAGGCGCGGGGGAGCCTGACTAGTTACGGTCTAGGTGATGCGTAATGTCAGCGCTACGCTGTAGGCGGTCTGGGCCACGGTGGATACGGCGCTCCGGGTGGGCCTCGCAACCCGGACGCTCTGCCGGTCTCCGTCTGATCCCGGATCAGGATACTGCGGAGCGGAAGCGCGGTAGCTTCCCGTATGTGCGATGGTGATGGCTTCAAGACATGCAGGCGATATTGAAAGGCGAGGGGGATCGCTCACGCGAACCAGTGCCTCTTTTTGAAAAGATATATGGGAATCAGGAGTTCTATGGCGTCCAAGTATGCCTCGTAGACGAATAGGAGGATCAAGTGGAGGAACCCTATGATGGTCGGGGCGACGGCGCCTGCGGACTTCCTGGGTCCCCTACTCGGCGGAGGTGTATAGGGGAAAGGCCGTCGAAACGACCGTACCGAGGATCGTCTCGTCCATGAAGGACCATCGTCGGCCAAAGATATCTATAAGCCTAGTCCGACGTTAGTTTGGTGTGCACGTTAGTGATTTGGGTCGGGTTGTCTCACCGTCCTACAAAGGTAAGCCCGACGGCTAGCATCATCATGTATACCAGGAATAGCCAGATGATCAGCCCTGCGCCGATATCGAGATTTTTCTGTTGGTATACCGGCGTCATGAGCGCGAATCCGCCTGCTAGATATCATGTCGAGGCTAACGATAAAGGAGTCCGATGCATCAGGGGCTGCAGTATTTCCCTGAATTCGATAGGTACATGGAGTAGGTATGCCAATGGCGGATAAAAGGACAGGGAAACGAATATCTAATGCAATGACACTACGGGGACTCGCACCCTGCTTCTCATGGCTAAGAAAATTGGCAAAAGAGTTCTGGCAGCCTGTTTAGATTACGATTGTTTAACAGACCGGCGACTGTCCTACATCTCTGATATGAACTGAGTCGCCGGCCCCCCCCCCCCCCACCCCGGGTTTGTTTATTGAGTCGCCTCCCACCCCCGCCACAACCCGGGTTAGTTTATTGCTCAGGAAGAGAAACAGAGCTCCAGCCATACCCTCGTCCATTTGGACTTGTCCTGGTTGATCCGGAGATAGGGTAAGCTCTTATCATGTTTTATAAACACTTAAACCATACAACCATTAATGCAAATCTCCAAGGTAGAGTAAAGTGAGCCCATAGTACTCTCTTGCGCTCTTTATATTTTGAACGCAATGACGCTCTCACATTCTCAAGCCACGTAATGCATGGCTACAGGCCTCCTCAACTCCCTCGTATTCATGGTAATTAGCTTCGTACCAGCATCAGTCTCAATATTTGACCAAGTTTCGAGATCAATATGCGTGCCGGCTTCCCCTCCTTACGCCTCCAACGCAGTATTTTGGATGATTTCATTTGGCCAGGAGAAATCCTCATGCAAAACCGGCCAGCCTACGACCGACTTTCCTAGAAGGCTATGCAGAGTGATGCCAAGCATGAGGCTGTTAATCTACGGTCACAACGCGTCATACAAGCCTGTGTTATCTTGGTCGTGCGAGACGCACTAAAATGTAACGCTCCACAACCAACGATTATCGCATACGGTAGGTAACCTTAAAGGGGACGACACCAAAACTTGTTGATACCCGGTCAGCAGAAGTTGGTGGGCACGGGTTGTCTTAACACAGCTGAATTGGACGATAGCGGACGATGAGAGTTTCCGTCGTCATTTCTTCCCGGGAATTGCTAACGTGGTTCCTGCCCCGTCTATCAAACATGACCTATACCACCAACGAGATGCCTCCTCACAGCCCACCTATCACAGCCATATTCACTATCAAGCCCTGGGACAGCATACACCTAACTTCTAACAAGGATACAGAGACTTACCTTACCATACTAGGCTGCTTCAAGAGGAATGAGGGATGTGTCAATAGAGGAGGAAAGACCCCCCGCGGCGGGACATTGATGAGGTAACCTTCACGTTATTCGCGAGTAATATCGAGACAAGCTAGACATCATGAACATCGAACCCCCCCTATTCGCCGCCCGCTACGTGACAGAGCACGTTTAAGCCTGATACTATTGCTCAAGGGCATGAAGATGGATTAGTATGCCTATATATTTCACAGATGCTAGAATCTGATGAACGGCGACAGCTCATCCAGCGATGCAACATCGATCCACCTTCGCAAGTTGCTCTGCGCCTTAGGGCCTTTCATGTTCTCATATGGCCCTCTTTCCTCTCTCCCACTTTCCATTCTCCATAAAACGTCACGTATATCAAATCAACTGCCAGCTATGGCCAGGGGACTGGCGACTTGAAGTGACACTCTTTTACGGAGACATTAGACGTCAGCGCATGATATAGGTTCTCTCCTGTCACTTAAGCAATCCATTTATAGCCCTAGTCTAATTCGTCCCAGCTTTCGTTATAAGCCCCATTAGAGCATTGTAACTCATGTTTCGCTTAGTCGCTGGCGATAGGCATAGTCAGAGTAAGAACGTCTCATCATTGTTAGGTACTCATTTTTACGACCACAACAATGACGCCCTAATGTCAACTATCAGGACTGTGGTAGCATCCCTAGACTTCTAAGTTACGGACCAGACGAATCATTCGTGAATAGGGTTCCCGTTTGTCGCTTGTCATATTCTCCCACCCGCCAAAGCAGGATGCATACTGGTAATTACAGCACTCATGGACACGTCTCAAATCTACTATACGACGTACTTCCTCACATCAATCAATTACTCCGCGCCACGTCTAGTGGTGTCCACCTTTTTTGGCAGGTTTTGTAATAACGGTAGGCCTCCTGCACCTTCCCGCACATCAGCTCCAAGGCCGTTTGCGTTTCATGTTGGTTCTTCAATTACCATTCGCTCATTAGGTACCTAGGTATCTCTCTTCACTCCCCACCAACAAGGAAAGTCGAGGTTGGCCCGGGAAGAACGTTGAAGAAAACAAACACCCGCTCTACAAGAGCAACCTTTTCATCCTCGTTTCCTTATCCTCGAGCCCTTTCCTATAAACACGGTGAACCTCCAAAAGGCAACTCATTTCGTCGAGAAAACTGTATTTATCGAGTCGCCATAACCACATGAGGCCTTATTAGGCTTCGCCCCTACCCAAACTCACCTTTCTTGCAATCACACCCATCCCATATGTCATAAGCCATCTTTCATCTGTTCTTCACCCAGACCATGGAGACCTCACCTACCCCGGCCAAGTATCTGCGCAGCCTCTTCAATCACATTGCCCTTCCGGCAAAGCTGCCCCAGCGGCAAGATGGCGATCTTGGCGGTATTCAATCAGCTCTCGTCGACCGTCTCGTCGATGCTTGCAAGATAATGAGGGATTCTCAAGAAGGGCTGTGCCGACAAATTTGGGATTCCCTCCGAATATCACTGCAATCTTGCAAGATCTTGAACGTTAACGGTAGACTGGAAAGGAGCCAGCTGATGTCACACCTAAGGCGGATGCAGACCTCAGATGTGATCATCCTTCACGTAGATACGCAGAATGCTGGCATCTTTATTCACAAGCCTACCGAGTAAGCCAACCATGATCCCTTCCGTCAACTCAATATTCCTTAGTGCTGATTGACGACAGGCCGCAGCATGCTGGTAAGGTTCTGTTTGAATTCTATGAGGCGTCACCAAGACGAGAGGCCGTTCTCGCGGCGAAGACGGGCGCTCTTTCATGGTCCTTTCCTGGTGTCGCTGTCCATCTGCCTTCCTCGGTACTTGGTAATGATGACTTCCTCGAAAGCTTTTGCATATTCCTTGAACAGGCCTCAGTCGAGACTACAAAGAGACTCTCCGAGTACGCGGTTAAAGCAGGTGCTGGGCTTTGGGAGAGTCGTGAGACTCCCGACCCTTCTCTCATCACCTCATTACTTGCAGCAATTCTAGAGGCAAACGGAACACGTATCTCGCCTACACTTCTCCAGAAAAGAGTCAGAGACGAAGTATTGTGGTTCGATGCGGAGGCGCCATGGCGTAGACTTCCCTACTGGCTTGTGTTACGGGTTTCCATTTCCCGTTACTTAGCAATGATGCTGGGTGACGGATTGTCAGCGAGATTTCAGTACAAAGTTTTCATGTGCCTCGTGCACGCCGCTATGCTAAGCGACGTTCAGCAGGTTGTGAGCCTGGAAGACCAGGAATTTCTGAAGGCGAAACTCTGCCGTCGGCTGTTCAAGCTAGACCGCGATCGGTCGCAACAATCTCAGAAAGGTCAAGCAGCTTGCGATGCATTGTTCACAACTTTATCACCCCTGTTAAACAAGGTGATAAAGACTACTACCGCCAGGATCCAGATGGTGTGGGACCAGGAAAAGCGGAAAACAACAAAGTCCATCTTACCGCTTCCCATACGAGCTTCCCCACAGGATCTGAGACTGAGCCTCTTCGCAAGCCACCAGTACCTCCGTGATGCACAGAAACGATTCCAGGGCATTCGCTACCCGAGGTCGAGCCTCAACGCTGAGGCGGTAGCCCTTAACCCGCACCAGCATGTCCATGAGCTCGCATCGGATCTTTTTGGCTTGTTTGAACTAGAAAAGCGAATCGGCCTCACTTGCGATAGTCCTGTTTCCGGAAGCCGAGATCTTTCTCGTCGGTGTGTCACGCTCCACGCCGCTCTTCTTGAGTACATAGATCGCGTAGGCTCACGCTATGACGGTAATACTGAGCAGAAGTCACTTATGCTTCTTCTCATAATGGAGATTTGGATGGCGATGGATCAAATTGCCTGCAAACTGTCTCCCCTGCTCCTTGATTATCATCCGGGTTTTCCACCTTGTCTACTCGAAGTGCTTCACCTTTCTGCTCTAACTGATCTTGCACGGGCTCGGAAAGTCCAGCAGTATTTGAGAACCCGAGAATCCCTGTGCCAAAACACGCAGATGACGATATTCGACGATCCGGTCAAAGGATGCTTCGGAGAGAGGTATTTCAACGAATCCTCAGACGCAGGAACACTTGCAGCTACGCTCAGTGAGATACAAGAAACTGCCGAGGAAGACAGAGAACTCAAGGAGCGAGAATGGCTTAAACTAAGCTCAGAATACGAAGCTTTAACGAAGAAGATCGACTCGACTACTTGTATCGAAAGCAAAATCGACGGAAGCTTCGCCTTGCCAAGACATGATGCAAGATACTGTCCCAAATGCCAGTTAACTCGGAGACGGTCTCGGATTAGAATACGCATCTTCGAGTCGCCTCTGCCTGATTCCGCACTCCTAGCGAAAGTTGTCGTATTCGAGTTGTGTTGCCCCAAGGCTTTTGCTGCATATCGAGATGCGACGTGGTCGATCTTGTATCGCCTCGCCAATGAAAGCCATGAAAAGTCGATTGACCCCAAAGTATGCTTGGAAGACTACTCGGAATTAGGGCAATTCGCCCGCGTGCCTGGACAATTGTCCTTGGCATCTACTTCCAAGTCATGTGAGAGGTTCCCATCTTATGTGCAATGATGTTCTTGCTAATGGCTATAGTTTTGATGACGCACTGGAGTACAAAGAGCTTTCCTGTGGACTTGGACCAAGTATGTCTGCCCAATGGCCTCAGATTTGCCTACTATGATCAAGCAACACAGTCCTGGCCAGGAAGGAAGCGGATACGTCCATCCTTTGCCCATCACTGCAAATTGGATATTCCAAAGACATCTCCCTTCTCCTCACTGCTTGAGACTAGATCATTCAATGTTGCTGGCGACGGTCCATCTTCATATGAAGTTGTTGCAAGCCAGTCATCAAGTCCACAAGGTATCAATGCCCATGAATTCATGGCGTTCCAATCTCTCCTATCCGGTAAGCGCCGACGGTGGATTATGGTTCTAATAGAGCTTGGTTCGTCGAATCTGAACCTGGCTTCTGAGTCGGCATCGAACCTGTTGAACCACCTAACTTTACAATGCGGTCCTTATGACGATGACGATGAACTCCTCGGAACAGTTCATACTATTTTCCGAGACCCTTCGTTCTGCACGGTACTGTTGCAACAGCTCGATCAAAAGCTCGATGCGATTTCTTCGAACTGGCGGGAAACATATCTGATGGAAATTGTCATGACACTCTTGATACGCGTGGTTACGCTTACAGTGCCTTACCATGAGATGGCGGATGCAACAACGCGGGCCCTCGACATCCTTACCAGAGCCAGGGGCTACACAATACAATGGGTTAGGAAATTGCGAAAAGAGATATACACAATCAGCGACGCAGACTCCGCACGGAATTGCCAAATTTACATGCTCTGGGCCGCCCTACTATGCAAGAGAAGCTTCATCATCCATCTTCGGGTGCCCGACCTTTGTTTTGACAACGACGCACTCGCAGTCCTGGTCGAGTGTTGCATTGTAGCACACGAGAACATCCCGAAGAAAATCCATGAGTTGCCAGACACATTACGCAACTCAATCATTCGCGATTTGAGGATGATGCACGAACTCGAAGATCAACTCGAGGAAACTATCGAGCTCTACGGCCAGGAAAGCCTACTCGCTGTTTTGCACAGTCTTTCCTATGCTGCGGAGTTGAAGCAAATCCGAAGTCTTCGACTAACCGCGGATTGTTGGCTCCACGGTTCTATGGATGATGTCCACCATGGCAAGTCTCAGGCTCTGGCGTACAATTATCTCCATGGCGTCCTACTCATCGACGGCCAACCATTGGGTGTGAGTTTCCGCATATATCCGTCCTCCATCCAATTATCACTAACAGAGTTAGCGACTCCCAACCGACTCGCAGAGTGCAGTCGTCCTCTCTGAACTCTTCGGTACCCAGAACCTGACGAAATATCCCTCTAGTCTTGAGGGCATGTCGCATAGTAAGAAATTTGCGGAGAAGAGATTAGGAGACTTAACTAATTATTTCAGCTTTGACTGTTAAAATGGGGAATTACACAATTCATGTTGGCTACGATAATGGGTCGACAATTATCCGAGCTGCCAAAGGCTCCCAGATCTTAGAGCTGATACCTCGGGAGATCTTTCAACGCGGAAATTTCTTCGATCTTCCGGCTGGACTGGTTGACCGGTGCAGTCATTGGCTGTAAGTCTGTTTTACGCGTGAGGTTGCTGAGCGAATTGGCTTACTGCTTATAGGGATGTCAAATCTGGCATTCTTGAGATCCGGCCGAGAGCATGGCGAGAGCATCCGTATAATTGGAAGCTAGACATCGTTACCTCAATATGCTCCAGGCTCACTCCTAGAGGGAAGGAAAGACTCGTTGACCCGTATTGCGCGTTGTCCGCCCGAGTTTCTAGGATTTTCGACTATTTTGAACCGCGCCGGTATTTGAGCATTTACCAACCCGACGGGATCGCCTTGACTATAGACCTACCTCGCATGCAACTACGTTGGTTCGTTAACAGAAAGAACTTGTTGCAATCTCATCATCTGCTCTCTGAACTGGATCCCAACCAAGTAAGCAACTCTTCGCAGACATTCCTTCCCTTTCCACCTCTGTATGAGTCAATCCCCTATAAGCGATAGTGTCGAGAGCTTTGGGCCATTGAGCAATGCCCGGAGTTACGCCACATACGGAACCTCAACTCACCTAAAGAAACTATTACTGACCAAAGACGTCGTAGTGCGTGGATACCTGGTTTGGATTTGATAGTAAGCTGGTGTGTCGAAGCGTGAAAAATCCCTCCGAACGCTCCATTCTCGTACCACTCGGTCCGATTAACGCAACCAAGCGAGGCTGTCATGTTCAAGTGTTCGTCTTAGCCTCTCACGATCCCACAGCTCGTTACATTCGCTTCACCGTCAACAAAACACTTGGGAGAATTGATTGTGCTGCTGAACCTACATTGGTTTATATGAAAGCTGAGATACACGCACGCACAAATGGCCCCGTTCCGGATCCCCTAACAGGCAGAAGCGGTGCTGAGGAGGCATTGAGCATCTTGTCATCCGGTATCTGTCAGCCTTGGAGCCCATTAGGAGGTTACCCCCTGCGGATTCTACGGTCTATCGCTAAGCTGTCTCCGAAACGAGAGTATTACCCTGAAGACATGAGGGTGATGTCAAAGGAGCTTTGGGACAACCAGCTACCAACAAGTACACAACGGGAAGAATATCAGATACTGGTTAGTCGAATCCTCGCGCAGTCCGTGAGACTTTCTGCTTTCTCCCCTTCTTCGTTAGAAGCACCCACGCTACCCCCTCTTGGAATCCCGCACCTGGACCAGCGGGCAGTCGTGCGGCGCCAACTTCATCGGCGGCATGGTTCTAGCGGGCTGGAACTCTCACCTTCTAGTGACGTTGCCTATGAAGCCCGGGACCGTCCCGGCGTATCTACAATGAAATATGCCAACGTCTTTGAAGTAGCGTTTCTCATACGCAAGCAACCACACTCAATGAGTACTGTGACTGATCTCGCGGTCCAACTTTCTCAGTCGCTCTCGATCAAGGGCTACACTGAGCCATTCGACAAAGTGACCTTGAGTGATCGCCTAGGCCTTGACGTGCGTCATAATTGGGGCCCTCTTGTTCGAGCCGTGCGAGAAAGTCCAAACCAGTACAGCCTCATGTTTTTCCTCGGGACAATTTCTTTCAGGGACGACGGAAGCATGCCATTAATACGGGCATTAGTGGCAACTTCCTTGTATAAGGAGTTACGTTCTTTAGACCTTCCAAAGGCAGTTGAGTATCATAGTTTCCGACCAGGTCAAGTCCCTCAACTGGAGCCACTGGTCAAGTTGATTGACCACTTCAAAGCCCCAGCCCCCGAAGTAAGTTATCGCCTACCTATCGTATCCGTTAAGCGCACCTCAGGCTTCTTATTTAGCCATCTAGCATTATTATGCCATTCCGCATCCACACATCCTTAGCATTCAAGCCTAATTATTCGCTTGTGAATCATGATTTTTGCTAACTCATGCTTCCGCCAGGACCCGCCGCTCGCTGAATTCGCAAGTGCAAAGAACCGCAAGAAGTTATGGCAAGCCCGGGCGGCTCATGCCCACCAAGCTGATGCTGACTGCAAATCCCTGGCAGAGCTCTTGCTCAAACAATGGCCGTGTGAGGTGCCCAGCCTCGAGGGGTTAGACAGAACGTTGTTGATCGATACGAAGGCCGCCTATAAGGCAATACTACCAGAATTGCGGAGACTCTTCTACAACTACGAGTTCAGTCTCCACCTTGACCAAGCCCAGCATATACTCACCAAGCGGCAATCCGAGGCCCAGATACGACCGCCAGCCGTTGTACAGTCGGAGAGTACATTCTTCAAGCCCCAGCGTCATTACGCGCTTCCATGTCTTTCCAGGGATTTGATGAGTAAACCAATAGTGCACCAAGTTTCCAGTTCAGACTCGAGGGCTTTGCATACACTAAGGCCATGGATCGCTAAACAAGGCACACAGAGATCCAAGCTCGCAAATTCTGGTGCGCATCCTCTTGTACATGATATTTTTCAAAGGAACTTGTCGAAAGATGATTCTGCCCGGGAGCTCGGACAAGTGGTCCAGGTACTTCTGCAGTCAAAATCGGCAATTCATCGAAACTATGCCTCTGATCTGCAACGTAGCTTAGCGGCTTTCGAGCGTTGTAATCAATCGACATCTCCAAGTCCGGTATTGCCCGTTGTCGTTAAGCACGACATACGTAGTCTCCAACAAGACGTCGAGAGGCATTTCAACGACATCGAATTCGCTCTAGGGCGTCCTAATGCCTCAATATCTCCGGTACAAGTCGAATGGTTGAAACGCGGAAACCTGTGGCCGGCTGTGACTCGAGTAACCATTCTCGAGCAACTACGCTCCACATCCGAGTGCAAATTCGGCAGTGGGATGAAAGAAAGCATCATTCAAGCTGCGCTTGCAGTTACCGAACTTCAGAGACAGATAAGGCTTGAATTGTACCGCCAATCTAAGGACACAGTCCGTTTGGAAGAGGAACAGAGAAATATCGGGCACAGCAACTGGCGGCCAGACCAGTACCCTGACTGGCTGTTACTCGAGATTGAATCGGACCTCCTCATTCGCGAGACGCAGGTTGAAGTAGCATTGGCTATCATTGCGCCAAATTCTGGGAAATGCAGCGTGCTGCAACTGAACATGGGACAGGGGAAAACATCGTGCATCATACCGATGGTGGCGAGTTTGTTGGCGGACGGAAAGAACCTTGTCCGAGTCTCCGTGCCCAAGGCTCTCCTCCAACAAACGGCCCAGCTGCTCCATACCCGTCTAGGCGGTCTTATCGGAAGAAATATCAGCCATGTCCCTTTCTCCCGGAGGACACCAACAAAGGAAGACAACATCAGGCTTTTCCAGAAGCTCCATAGAGACATCCGAGACCAGCATGGGATCCTCTTAACCCTGCCGGAACACCAGCTGTCGTTCATGTTGAGCGGTCTTCAGCGTGTTTTGGACAACAGGATCAATGAGGCTAAAATGATGGTCAGAGTTCAGAAATGGCTTCAGTCACACGCCCGTGATATCCTGGATGAAAGTGACCATACGCTTGCGGTGAAAACCCAACTCATCTATCCCTCAGGATCACAAATGGCCGTCGACGGCCATCCCCACCGCTGGCTCGTCGCTGAACATATACTCCATATGGTGGACATGCATCTCCATGACTTAGAATTCAATTTTCCTCACTCCATAGAAGTTGTTAGGCGTCCGGAAGGTGGCTTTCCTTTCGTCTTTTTCCTTCGCCCAGATGTGGAGGAAGAGCTAGTCAGCCGGCTCAAACGCGATATTTGTCAAGGGGCCCGAGGGATCATCCCCATGGAGTCGCTTGATATTGCGGACCGGCTCGCCGTCAAAGAGTTCCTATCGGGCGGGAAAATTCGACCAATCAGTATAGAGCGTGTTCGCAACCTTTGTCCAGAGAAACCTCATCTTCGCCAAATCGTCTACCTCCTCAGAGGGCTATTCGTTCACAGAATACTGATTATGACATTGAAGAAGAGGTATGGTGTTCAGTACGGTATTCATCCCTCGAGGGATCCTGTTGCCGTTCCCTTTCACGCCAAAGGCGTGCCGAGTGATCAGTCCGAGTTCGGACACGTGGATGTAAGTGGACCTATCCCTTGAGTAAATATCATGGATGTTGCCTTTCCTGTCAAGACAATCTTGTCATAATGCAGGATGACCGACTTTTCATAGCATAAACCGCTAATTGCAGGCGTCATAGGTCGCGATACTACTCACCTGTCTGGCCTTCTATCATGGCGGGATCAACTTGCAACAAACCCGTCAGGCATTAATGTCTGTCTTGAAATCAGACGACCCTGGTTCTGAATATGAAAGATGGTCAGATCATGACCGCTTTCCGGAATATCTGCGAGATTGGCATTCGATCAATGTCGACGATGGACAACAGCTACATCAGATCTGGCAACTCGTCAGATACAAGGTCGTGGTCATCGACTACTATATGAATAAATTTGTCTTCCCGCAGCATGCGAAGCAATTCAAGGTCAAATTGCAATCCAACGGATGGGATATTCCATTATTCTCGAGTTCGGAAGTCAACACCGCCAAGAGAGGTCCTCCAACCAAAATCAAGCGGTTGACAACGGGATTTTCAGGCACATCGGACGAATGCGCAAATTTCCCATTGACAATCAAGCAGGATAATCTGCCATCACTTGCGCATACGAATGCGGAAGTTCTTACGTACTTGTTACAATATCGATCTCGAAACTACGTTGTAATGGAAGAGGATCACAAGCGCTTGTCAGAGGTCTCATTCCTACAGGTGTTGAAAAGCCACAATATCCGCGTTCTTATCGATGCAGGAGCACAAATCTTGGAAATGAACAACTTGGAGCTCGCCGAAACCTGGTTGAAATTGGATGGGCGAGCGACTGTCGCTCTCTTCTTCGACGAAGACAGACCATTCATCGTCTCGAAACAGGGGACCAGAACTCCTCTGCTAGCCTCACCCTATGCAGACAATCTCAGCGAAGTTCTCGTGTACTTGGACGAGGTATGAGATCTTTTTTTTTTTTTTTTTTTTTTTTTTTTTTTTTTTTTTTTTTTAATAAACGCGTCTTGAAATGACCTAATTTTGATACAGGCACATACTCGTGGAACCGACCTCAAGTTTGGACCGTACGCGAAAGCGGCACTTACTTTGGGTCTTGGCCAAACGAAGGATTCTCTAGTTCAAGGTAAGTAGCCATACAGCACCGCAATATTGACACGTGAGGTTGACGGGGGGCAGCGGCGATGAGACTACGTCAATTGGGTACTACACAGAGTGTCACCTTCTTTGCTCCTCCGGAAGTGAACCAAAGTATCCGCGACATCTGCATGAAGAAAGACACTGAGAAGGTTGACTCGAAGGATGTGTAAGTGGATCCTCCGCATCTATAAGAGGCGTCGCTGTTGGGCTAGCCATGTGGAACTGGGAGACCTCGAACACATGTGCTTTCAGGGACAAACCAGCTGCCATCTCTCTACGTCTACCAGGATGCAGTCAGCGATAGCTAATTCTTGGTAGGATATACTGGCTGCTCAACAACACCTGTAATCACCTCGAGTCCCTGCAACCGCTCTTTTATGCCCAAGGAGTAGATTTCTGCAATCGAATGCAAGCGGCGGTGGACTTTCCTGACTTCCTTGAAGACGATGAGCAACGTGCAGCATACGTCGCAGCCATTCGGCAAACAGAACGTCAAACCTTACAACAACTCTATGCGCCTCAAACCAAGGTGAAAGCAAAACTAACTGGTATGCGATCTGATCCTCAGATTGCAAAGTTCACTCGTGAGCTAGAAAACAGAAGGAAGGAGTTCCAGGATACGGGCCAAGCTGTTCATGCCTCAGCACTTCAAGAGGTAGAACAAGAACGTGAGATTGAGTACGAAGTGGAAGCGGTACGGCAAGTGAAGAAGCCAACTGCATACACACCTCACACATTTCCTGGACTGCATAGAGACCTAGAGATATTCGCCAGGACGGGACGGATGCCTGCAGGGGCTAGCTGCTTCGTTCATATCCTCAGGTCCCTCGCTAGAACTTCTTTGGGGCGCAAGTACAAAGTCAACCAAGACGCGAGCTTCTCTCAGCTGTTCGTATCGACAGAGTTCGAGAAGACTGTCAAACTAGTGATTGAGTCTGCCAACGATAACTTTCTGGTATGGTTTCAGATACTCTCCTATGAGCAATGGCTACTAAACTCTTCTTAGCGTCCTGTTCATTGGATACTCTATTCTCCTACCCCTGAAGCTGCTGTAATCATCACGCCTGAAGAGGCTGAGATTATTCTCTCCATGGTCCGCAAGCCTGACAGTGCAACCTTTCTGCTCACCTATGCGGCACCTGTCACAAGGCGTATGCTTCATTTCAACGACTTGAAGTATTATAGTATACCTTCGCTCCCTAACACGTGGACCGCTCCTCAATGGCTAACGACGGAGCTCGGTTTCTTTGCCGGGAGGCTCTACTTCGAATGGTCCGAATACGGTAGCATCTGTCGAATGCTCGGGATTGATGAGTCCGCGCCGATGTTAAACGAAGCGGACACAACTGAGGGAGAGACAAGCGACCAGCTGACCGATTTTGAGACTAAAGCTAGTGCTGAAGCTACCACAATTCCAATGACCGACGGCCAGGGAGACAGCAAGGACACTAAAAGCTCCCGCCCTAAGTCTCAATACACAGGTCTCACTCCGAAACCCTTCACTTTCACGCAAGAGTACCTCGCCGTCCGTAGGCGAGGTCAGGAGATCTCGCATACTCCGATGGGATTTCTATGTATGGGGAAGCCGCTACATGAAAATCACGCGTTCTTTAGGCGTGCCGAAACGCCCAGTGCAAAGAAAGGACTAGTGCCCATGGTATCGGCGCAGGCCGATGGCGGAGACGAGGAACGCCATGGAGAAGATATGGCGGTAGGTGAGTATGATCCTAGCGCAGTGCTTCAGGGTGACGAGGAGCACAAAGAGATCGAGTACGAGGAGTCGGAGTTGTATCACGAGGAGGATGGAGTGGACGCCAAACCATCCGAGAAGGCTCGTGATCGTGGCGGAAGAGGTTGAAGAGAGAATGCAAATGTCAGCTCTCATGCCAGGACCCAGAACCCTCTTGGCACCTATACCCATCTTCTTGGCTTTATTTGCAATGTCGCTCCATACCCGTAGGTGTGGGGTACTGTTCGATGTTTACTTGCAATAATAAAATATTTGCTCCGCTGTGATGTACCAATGGAAGTGACCTATGGTCTTATGGGTCCTTATTACCTTGTTTCTCACTGCTAGACTTTGCTGAGATCCCGCTTGTGTGATCTCGGAATGCGACAGGGGTTGCTTTCTAGTGAGTTAAGGGAACAAAATCAGTCGACAGGCAGTGACAGCCTATACCTATTCATGTTATCGGTTTTTTAATCTGTTAATCGTGAACTTCCCGAGTATTGCTTTTTACCTAGGTATTAAGGTTTCCATTACAGTTCGGCTATGTTAAAGTTGGGAAAGCGGACCAGACGGACCGTTCCGTACTATTATGTTAAGAGGAGGAACCTTGGGACCCCTGGTATTTCCTCACGAAAAGAATGTACCTTGGTATGAAGGTACATCACTCTAACTATGAGTAACGGACCGGTTGTAACGGCCCGAAGTTAGACTAGTACCTGGCTAACTAGAGTCAATTGAAGCCGTATAAAGAGGAAGGTGTTATATGCAAGGTCAGGTGGGAGACGCGTCTGGAAGAAACACGAGGGCGACTTCGGGACTTGGCCCCAAGCCAATTTCTTGTGGATGCATTCCCCAACGCCGAGACACCCATGTCACATAACGGTTTTTATGCTTAAAATAAGGTTCGTATCAGCGTATCACAGGACAGGTCCCATCACCGTTGCATGTCTCTGCCGCCGGTTGCTATTATCTTAATCTTATCAACTCGGCTGAGTTCCCAATTACCATTTCCGTACAACCTCAATTTATAACCGGTTTGCTACGAGGCTTTCTGCTCCATTTCATGGGCCCGCTAACCACTTAGATAGACAAACATTGACTTTCTGCCGATTTGAATATCTCGTTGGCTTTGCGCAGAGTTTCCCACCTCGGCAAACTGCCCCGGTTACGATACCCCACTGCCCAGCCACCCCTCCGACGCATGACGATCGTTCACCATCTGGATCCTTCATCACGGGGTTTGGAACGGATATTTCGCCGCATTCCCCTGCACATATCATGACCATGAACACGTCTCGTATCCGGTTTAACTGAATAGTTGCTTCCTTAAGACACTCCGGTTCGTGGTCACGATACTCACTGTCCAAGTCTGCTGTAGACCTGAAAAAGATTCGATGGCGCTAACATAGTACGTCTCCGTCGTCCCTATATAACTTCCCCATACACCTCTCCTTTACCACATCCATTGCTCCAGCCTCAGCCGCAATCTTCCCTATCGAGATGGTTAAGAGAATCACGGAGCCATCATCAGTGGCCTTGGAGTCTTCTCCACCACAGTCAACCGCGCTTCCAGCTGCCGATCCATTGAGCTTGACTTTCTACCGGCAATCAGCGAGGCGCTTTATTTTCAGCAACAATGTGCCTCTCACCAGCCTAGTTCCGGGAGAGGTCGTCGACCTGGATTTGATGCACCCGATCGTTGGTGACGCGTCTACACCCTGTATTTATGCTCTCCATAACGGCGCCTTGGAAATCAGCTCGGGGTCAACATCCACTGTCTCTCAGTCGGCCCGCTATGTTGGCGGAGTGAACCCGTACGCGGTGTACGAAGTCGATGTTCAGAGAATCGACTCGGGCACCCAAGTTTCCGGTCAGAGCCTCGAGGTCGTCCTGGATTTTACTACTGCTGATAAGCAGACGCGCCTACAGATTGCCGCCATCTATCCGAGCGCCGGGGCGGCGTTCGAGGTGCGAGTCCTGAAGAATGGCCTGGTAACTCGCAGGTCGCCACTCTTCATTGGTGCCGCTCCTGAGGCTCCCTATAAGCTCCACGTGCAGCTGACAGGAGCCAGCCTGAACGCCTCCTACACTAAGAACGGGCGGATGGTCTATCTCGGCCGCATCCACCCGGACGACGGTTTCCGGGAGCAGCTGGACCTGCGACGGCGCCGGACGGCGCTGGGCTCGACCTTCAACATTCTCACCATCCTGCCACCCGGCTCGCGGGTCGTCCTGGGGCGCGTCTCTTCGTACCTGACGGCCGGCCTCGGACAGGCGGATATTAGGAACGTCACGTACCGTGACGGCGCGCCCTATATCGAGGACAATCGTCTCTGGTTCACCTTCACCGCCCGCGGCATCGGCACCGGTGACTGCTCGCAGGGGGTCATGAGCCTGAACCCCAGCACCTCGGATTTCCGCTTCGAGGGCACCATCGTCTTCGACCACGGCGACGGTCTCCTGCGAAACGACTACGCGTCGCATCTCTTCTATGACGAGGTGGCGCGCGTGTGGCGGGCCTGGGTGTGCGACTTCGGCGGTTCGGCGAACCTTGAAGGGCGCGGTCCCACGGGCCTAATCGCCGCGGAGTCCCCGCGCGATCCGCGGCGCGGATTTGCCGTCATGCGGGCGTCCGTCCTGTCGAACATCACCGGCGGCCGCCACGAGGACCCCTGCGGCTTCTACGACGCCGGCGTGCGGAAGTGGCGTCTGATCACGACGGCCATGCAGAACAGTTTCAGGGCCACGTTGTTCGAATCGGCCAACTGGAACGGCCCCTTCGCGCGGGTGGGCAACCCCGTCACGCACAACAGCACGGGCACGCTGATCCAGAAGATCGGGAACAGCCGCTACGTCCTCGCGGGCAGCGACGAGGGCGCTATCTTCGTCTACTCATACCCGGGGCTCCTGGAGCTGGGAAAGCTGAAGATGGACCTGCCGCCGTTCACGCCGGGGCGCAACTCCCGCGTCTGGCCCAACGTCTTCCCGCTGCCCGCCGGGTACCCCGCCCGCTACATGGCCTTCATGATGGACCGCGCAAACTTCCCCGGCGTCACGGGCGATACCTGGAGCTACGGTGGCTTGTACATCTACTGGGCCTTCACCGACGATATATCGTCTACCGACTACGAGTTCCCCCCAAGGTGAGGTGAGTTTGATGTTTACCCGGCTTGGATGTTTCGCGGCTGGAATATGCTACGCGTTGGGTGATACTGTACTTAGTTCTATTGCGATTTGCGATTGGATGGTTTTATGGCACGGCGATCCCTCTTTAACACCCTCCCTGGTAACCATATACTGGCTGTTACACTCCTTTGAAGGTCTCACGCTAGTGGTTTTCAGCTTGCCCGGCGTAAGCTGTCCCTTGATGCACCTCGTTTTGTTGCGCTTGGTTCTGCTCCTCGATTTATAGCAGGTCAGGGAACAGTTAGCAGTAATTTAATATTAGGAATACAGAGAAATCAATAATCGAGGTGCCGATCGTGACGCGTGCCTGATGCAGCAGACCCTGACAATACCGGGTTTTGCCATCATTGGGTGGTTACATTGCAGCTGAAGACCCCGGGCACCTGCAGGTTTCAGTTGGGGAAGCGTAGCATCTCCTACCCGAGATGGCACATGACGAACGGCTTTCCTACAGGGATGGACCTAGTGTCCAACGCTATGTCTTATGGCCTACCTGGAACCACCCAACAGTAGCAAATCTACGTTCTCCTATTCGTGCCCCAGTGTAGAGTTCTCAGCAGAGCTCTCCGTTATCCACCCGGGAGAAACGTCCCGCTGCGGATGAACACCAAGACTGGCTATTCCTTCCCTCCTGGGCGCGAGGAGTCGAAAACCCCCGCTAGGAAGTTCAAAGGTCTAGCTGAGTTTATATTGCCATCCAATCCTAGATGCTTGTGGAACTCCGTTCCAGACCACAGAAGGAGCGACTACCGGCCGGAGTGTGGGAACCGTGGAGAACGCCATATGCGGCGGAACTCGATTGTTTTCGTGAACTTCTATGGACCACAGCGCAGGAGAAAAGCGCTGCTAGTGCAGCTATATGCCGTGATGGGCGAATCATGTGAAAAGGCCCCCTACAGGGTCAGGAAGTGCTCGGACAAACCTATGGTGCAACCGCTAAAGTGTTACGTCCAATATATGAAGCTTGCTTATCATCGAGCGTGGGTATCGTTCTATAATAACCCGAACGCCGCAGCCGTATTCCTCGACGTGTAACCGGTTGGTTTTTGAGAACGGAAGTTGGATGTTAGAATACCAAGTAGCAGCCATGGCTCCCGGCTCCTGCATCGATATGGCGATAACCAGCTGGGAGGGCCGAGGCACGACCTTCCTCTGCGGCATCGTTCTACACCTCGCCGTGTTCCGCAGGGGCGAGTGGGATCTGCAGGCGGCGAACATCGTGGCGTCGGCGATCCTGGTATACGCGGCTTTGACCGTATCTGTCCTAGTGTACGGGTTTCCCTACGACGTCGTCGCGCCTTCGTCGCTGCGCGCCGCTTCCGGTGCCGCGGGCGCGCTATTGCTCTCAGCCCTCGCAGGCTTGTACGGCAGCATGCTCGTGTACCGGGTCGCGTTCCACAGGCTCCGCCGCTTCCCGGGCCCCTTCGCCGCGCGGCTCTCCAACTTCTACCAGGCATCGCTGTACCGGCGGAGCTACCGCCTCGACGTTGAGGTGCAAAAGCTCCATCGGGTCTACGGGGATATCCTACGCATAGGTCTGTTTTGCCTGTCCGTCCATTCGTCTGCCACTTTGGCGAGTGCGAATGCGACTTTTCGATGACCCACGCTCGACCGTGGCAAAGCAGGCAGGCTGAGTGACTGACTGACTTGACTGACTTCTGCAGGCCCGAACGAGTTGTCCATCAATGACCCCAAGGCGCTGCACGCTATCCACTCGAGCTCCTCGCCGTGCACTAAGGGGCCCTGGTACGAAGTCCTGCACCCCTGCATCGCGCTCAATATAATCAGGAAGCACGAATACCGTAAGTGTGTGCATGAGTTACATCTACATACCCCGTCCCGGGCTATCTTGGGAGCAAATACCGCCTGTTCCGGCCAGATTTTCGGCATCTAGCTCTCGAGACGTGGCCGAACTGTCCCCGCCATTCCCTAAAAACCGTTATATGATAGTTACTGACTCACTGTCCACGATAGATGCGCAGCGCCGGAAGGCGTGGGATCGTGCATTTAGTAGCAAAGGTACGGCCTCTGACTTTCGTTATTCGGTATCTTCTCATGTTAACGACCCCCGGTCAGCGCTGCGAGGTTACCAGCCTCACGTGGCCTATTACACCGATATCCTGCTCAGGCAGATCCAGAGCCGGGCCGGTCAGCCGGTCAACGTGACGGACTGGTTCACCTTCTACGCCTTCGACGTCATGGGCTCCCTGTCCTACAGCGAGTCGTACGGCATGCTGCAGCGCGGGGAGAAGCACCCATTCATGACGACGCTCCACGGCTCCATGAAAGCGATCGGTCTGTTCAGTCACCTGGACTGGCTGTTCCCCATAGTAAAAGGTGAGAGACGTCCCTCGTCCTGTCTAGGTTCCCTTGAACCCTGCTAAGATCACCGGCTGCTAGCCACCCCGATTCTGAATCGCGAGGACAAGGCGTTTTGGAGGTTCCTGAAGGACCAGACCGAGAAACGGATAAAGGTACCGGCAAAACCGTATAAGGAGTTATTGCCCCAATCGCATTACTAGTACTTACCTTGCTCCCCGTAGGTGAAACCGGAGACGCCCGACGTGTTCTCATTCCTGCTGGACGATTACAACGCCCGCCCCAACCGGACCCGGCAGGATAGGCTCAATCTCTACGGCGACGCGTATCTCATCACGGTCGCCGGCAGGTGAGGCTCGCTGTCCCCTAGGCAGATAGGCCAACGGGCTAACAAACAAACGACAAAGCGACACGACGTCCGCCGCCCTCACCTTCCTCGTGTTCGAGCTGTGCACGCACCCGGAGGTCCTGCGGAAGCTGCGGGACGAGGTCGATTCCTTCTACAGGGAGAGGGGTACCCTGACCGACTACGACGACCTCCACAAGCTGAAGTATCTACAGGCCTGCATCAATGAGGCGATGCGATTGCACGTACGTCACTACCGCGCCACCCTGGTCCTGGTTCCCGCAACACGGATGGATAGATCGACCGAGATTCTTCCTTCGCAGCTTTCTGACTTGGCTGACTCGACATACAGCCGGCGGTGCCTCGGGGCCTTCAGCGGATGACGCCTCCCGAGGGCCTGCAGGTCGGGGACTACTTCATCCCCGGCAACACCATCGTGCAGGTTCCCACGCACACCATGCTCACCGGTACGTTCCTCTCGCAATGCTTGTTATTGTTCTACCCAAGAACGTGTGATTAGGGTGGGGAGAGAGGCTAATACCATACTACAACAGACGAGAGGCTATTTCCGCGCCCGGAAGAGTTCATCCCGGAACGCTGGACGACGCGGCGTGATGAGCTCGTCAGGGACGCGTCGGTCTTCGTGCCGTTTTCGATGGGTAAGTTTGTAATTACCCGACCCCGATATCTAGCCCGCAGGCCCTTCCCCGGCGGCCTGAGCAGTAACCACTAGCCCCCGTAGCATGGATGATGCGTAGTGTTGTGTCGTCTCGCTGACTGATCGGAACGCAGGCGTCTTCAACTGCGTCGGCAAGCAGCTAGGCCTCATGGAGGTGCGCTACGTCGCGAGCCAGATCGTACGGCGCTTCGAGTTCGGGCTCGCGGCGGGGTCGCAGACGGCTGACGCGTTCCGCGCCGGCGTCACCGAGGCATTCACCGTCGTGCCGGCCCCACTGGAGGTTGTCTTTAAGGTGAGGAGTTAGCTTGGTTTGATGGGAGGAAGATATACTGGCAAATGGTGGGGTGGGACGGGTTGGCGGGCACTTCTAGGGGGTTCTTTCTGAGAGGTTACTGATAATAGGGAGAAAGGGGTTAGTGGCTGCGGACCGCCGGGGGGGAAGGGAGGGTGGGTGTCATGCCAGATTCGGTAGGCGCCCAGTTACTACGTATATGGCGATGCGCACCAGAAAGAGATCCCGTTCGAATAATTTCTGTAGCCAAGAAATCACTTCCAGCCTATTTTACTGAAGTGTGAGAGCACGAATAAAGCTTCAGCCGAGATGACTTCCATCTCAGGGGTTTCGTTTAATAGCTACGACAACAGATAGCACATCGACCACCTAATTTAGAGCAAAGCAAATACAGAATCACGGAGTGCGAAGCGGCTCCATCTTATTAACACGTTTGCAAATCTACGTACTCAATGTTTTACCTACCTGCGCCCACGACCAGCATGGACCCGGCCAGCAGTTACTTACCTCCTCCCCACCATCGCAGCGCCCTCAGCCCAGAAGCTGCAAGACTACCACAGCGGCCGGCAGCGCGGTGGCAGCGAGGCCCAACCTGTTGAGCGCCAACTTGGCGGGCGCCGCGCTGCGCTGACAGCTCGGGCAGTTGATCATGCCATTAGCGTCGACGTGGTGGTTGGGGTCGGTGCAGTTATGCGGGACCTTCGTAGATGCACCATGCGCAGCCGCGGTCGCGGTCTTGATCCCGGTGTTAGCGTCCGTCTCCTGGCCGATAAACCCGGCCTCCGTGGTGTTGAGCCGTGTGCCATTACCGCCGTGGTGGTGGCTAGGGTCGGTGCAGTTAGGGTCGGTGCAGTTGTGTGGGACCTTGATAGCCACGCCGTCCGTCGTAGCGTGTGTGTCGGTCTTGCTCTTGACGCTGGTATTCTCACGGCCGACGAACCCGACCTCCGTAGCGTCGGGCCGCGCGCCATTAGCAGCACCGTGATGGTGGTTCAGGTCGGTGCAGTTATGCGGCGCGGGGACGGGGAGGTGGCGGGGCAGGATGCCGGATCCCGGGGCCCGGGTCGGCGGCGGGACCGCGGCCGCGGCGGCGAGGCCGACCATGACCGTGATGAGGATCAGCGCGATGAGCGCGATGGACTTGAAGAGCTTGGAGGCGGCCATCTTGGAAGATTGGGAGTGTTTTTACCTTGTAAATATACCTTACCGTTGATAAGAGGTGAGACTGCCTGCCTTGTGATGGAGAGGTGGCTTCTGGTGTTTTTAGTTGTGATGAATGGGGAGAAGAGGAGTCCGGGTTAAGGTTGAGGGCGGGCCTTTAAGTACACGGCGTCGCAGTTGGAACAACGTTTTTGTATGAAACTTAGGCGGCAAAGGGGGCATTGTTCTCAGAACTTCAGTTACTGTTTTCCTTGTGAGCTAACAATGCGCCTGTTCTCTTTTGTGCTTCTATTCTCCCGTAATGACATTGACTGTCTAAAAGAAGACAACAGCAATCAACAGCCCATTGAGGTAGTACGGTCGTAAGGTGGGGGTGACATGGTCCAATTTTCTTAGCTTTGTCGAATCGTCCCCACAGGCTGATCTCAAACTACATTTCGTGTCCATTCCCCCTATTTCATCCAGAAAGCGGGGTAAAGGGCGCTTTCATCTCATCATCAAACGCATTCAGTAAGTACGATAATCAAGCTACCTTGGAGCTACATCGAACATGTACCTTCATGCAGGGATATGACATCAGGCTGTCTCATCAGGGCTAACAATATCACCGCTCCCTAATTGCCCAAATGACACAAAGATCCACCCCGCCGGGTAGAGAGATCTCCGGGAAACAACTCCGAGCAACGCAAGCAAACTCCGGGAATCTATTCGTTCACAGATAAGAAGCAACCCCAAGCCCAGTAAACCACGTCAAACCGGACAAGCGCCCCCTTATGAAAACTTGCTAGTGATGGAGCCGAACAGCATCTTCCTCTTCTGCTGCTGCACGAACTTGCTCGCGCTGTCGGCCCACTTCTGGCTATTCTCGGCGACCGAGTCCATGCTGTCGTTCATTATATTGAGCTTCTCGGTGCGTTCGTTGAGCTGGCGCGTGAGGTAGTCGCCCCAGCCCTCCTCGCGGGCGCCGCCTCTACCACTACCACTACCGCCACCACCACCGCCAGTCCGGACGTCGCGCTCCATGGCCGCCGACGCCGACAGCACGCGCTTGCTGGGTGGGCGGTCGGGCCCGCCGATCAGCAGGTCGAGGTCCGTCGGCGTCACGTACTGCGTGCCCGAGATCCACTGCATGTTGGAGATGGTGGGACGCGGCGGCGTGGCCAGGCCCGGGTTAATGAGCGTGTCGGCCGTGTTCTCGAAGGGCCGGCCCGTGCCCCACACGTCGAGGATGGCGATCTCCGCGGGCCCCGCCCAGCAGAACAGGTTGCCGTCCTCCGTGATGACCGTGCCGTCGCTGCGGCTCCCGTCCATCATCGGCAGCGGGGCGCTCCCGAGCTCTTTGAGTCCTGGGAGGGAGAAAGCCCGCGCCACGCGGTCTCCGAACACGCCGACCAGTGCCATTCCGTTCAGTGCGAACTCGGTGACGCATGCTGCGTCGCATAGGTAGTCGTCGAAAGATTTCGATGCCCCCTTAGCTGTCGCAGGCTTGAATATGCGGACTTCTGATTGCGTGACTAGAACGAATTTAATATTTGCTGTCCAATTAATACACGTCACGTATGGGATCAACTTACCGACGACGAGCAGACCATTAACATTCTTACCCTCTCTCAGTCCCGCTACAGCAGGTCCAGTGGCATACGCAGGCTTCCCGGTCTCCGTAATAATCGGGCATATAGCGACAATCTTATCGCTCAAGCTAGCCACACCCGCCACCTGCGCAGTGTAGCCTCCCCCCGATGGCAGTAGCTTAAAGATGATCACCTTGCCCCTATTCGTACCGACGAAGCAGCAGATACTCGAGTACTTGTCCTCATCGAGCGTCATGACACCAAACTCAATAGCCACCGGCCATTCCTTCTCAGTCGAGCTTGAATGGCCTTTAAGGAATGACGATCGTTTTTCTTTCTTCGCAAAATCCACCATCGAAGCTTGGTACATCACTGCGGGCCCCCTCATGTCAATGATGCTTAGGAACCCTTCCTCGGATCCTACGGCCATGAACCCGACATCCGAGGCTTTGACGACGCTAATGGGCCCTTGCATCATTTCATAGAGCCAGAACGGCTGAAGCCCGCTCTTAAGTGATGGCTCGGCCCTCTTACTAATATCGGTAAGACCGCCTGGGTTAGGGTCTAACTTTGGGTTTGGATGTTGACCATAGAACTTATTGGCGTCCCATCTGTAGATGACAACTTCCCCTCCACTGGTGCCCACTACGAATTCTCCTGTAGTGGGGGCCATGCTCATGGCGGTAACGGTAATGTCGTCGGTCCGATCGAGAGATCTAGCTATGTCAACCTGGAGTTGCTGGGGATTCTCGATGTCGTCGCCATGTCCTACGTCCCATATCCTAATAGTACTATCTGCATGTGCGACTTGAATCACGGTCCGTCCTTCGAAACGCCTTCGGGGCTTAGGCGCTGCTGCGCCTCCCTTTAGTATGGATTCGCCTTGGTTTCGACTCTCCACCATGGAGAGCCATTTGGGCCGGTCCATTATTGTGACCGCAAACTTCGTGGCGAAGGGGTGTACGAAGGAAAGCGAGGGATGGAGCTGGTTTGTAGGTGAGATATGGTAGCCACTCGGAAAGCTCAAAGTGATCAGCTCGCCGGATGACAGGAGCGTCAACACGGCGATGGGATCCTGAGCACATGCAAAATGGGGGGATGCACGTGGAACTAAGAAGAAGTTGGTCACTTCGGCACCGGTAGGTGTGTCTAGAGTGCTCTGTCGCTTGCCCTTGCAGTAATCGGCTAGTATCTGCCACGACGAAGTCGCGTAAACTGGGGTGACGCCGAGTTCGATAAAGGTCAGGCCATTGATAGGGGCACCCAGTGGCTGGCCGCCTGCGATCAGGAGACCGGTATCCTCGGGATTCTGCTTGCAACACCAGACAAGCTTCAAATATGGGTATTTAGGATTAGATGGCCCGGCGTTCGGTACAGGCTGGTCGATATCTGTATCGAATAGCGTCCTAGCCATGACGATGCGACCATCTTTCGCATCCCAGAATACCAAGCTTCCATCGTCGTGCGCCGTGAGGATGAAAGTTCCAGTGGGATGCCATATCGCATGTGTTACTCTTGGCCTCCTCAAGGAATCCACTGCATGACAACTTCCTCCCGGGGCTCCCGGGGGGACATGGTACTCAAACCACTGCGTAGCCTGGTTCTGCTTAAACGAGTAGATGACAACACCGTGGGTATATGCGATCAGGAGTTTTCCGATGTCACGGGGGTGCAATTGCATTGACACCAGCGCGATTGCCCTGGCATTAGGATCTCTCTGTGTCCAGAAATTTGGCAGTCGGAAGGCGGATAGGCGCTGTCTATCGAGATCATATGCGTAGACGTCACCTGTTTGCAGCCCTAAGAAACACCAGTCCAGTGACGGATCGGTGACCATGGAGACAACTACACCAGGGGCACGGAAGCCTGTGATGCGCTTTCCCGTGTCCAGATCCCATATCAGTACCTCATTTTTGGTATCAAGACTTACGAGCCTATCGGCACAGAATTGAAGATTTGCGAAAGAACATGTCCGAGGGGGGATCAGTAGCTTGTGTACTCGAAGCTGTCCAACTTCAAGAATTCGAGTTAGCTACCTGGGAACGAGGGCAACGAAGTCGTATTATAATGACGTCTCAAGGGTTTAGGCTGCACACGTACAGACATATATCCTGCCGCTCCCGAATTTGGATTCGTTGGTTCCGACGGCCAGGAGAGATTGCACAGGCTCAAAGGCCATGCAGCTATTGGCAAGCAGTTAAGTTAGCTCGTTCCTTGACATATGGATCATCCAGGGCATTGCGCACGAACCTGATCTGAGAGTTTATCCCATATCGTGAGCGATCATCTGGTGCGAAAGAACCAGGAGGAATGTTAGCGGACAGGTCATTCTGCATGCCTGCCTGCTTGCCGCGAAGAAAACTCGCCATGCTGTCGCGCCCGCTGGAAGATTGATAAGTGCATGCAGTTGTCACTCTACTCTGGAGAACTCTCAGCCGGAGGTCTTTTTAATATCGCAGCGCACTAAAAAGGAACCGTCCCAGAGTCAACTTCTAGAAGATCTGCCTGAAGATCTGATCTGTTACCTGGCATCAACCTCACCTAATTTGAAGACGAAACTAACAGATGCCATAGCAGTCATAGCTGGACCCTTTGAGGGGCAGCCAACGTCATTGTGCCGGGTAACCGGAGTAGCATTTGATTACTAGTTACGCATTATCGGATAGCGGCACCCCCTCGCCTTAGTGCACTTGGCAGTAAGTAGGTACCCAGGTTTCGCAAGCATCACGTACGAAAACTGGCCCTATTGCAACAAGTGATTACCCAATGAGCTGCTGAACTCGGGCTTTTCCCTACATTTTAGAGCATATGTCAGTTTAACGCATACCATTCTACACATATGCACCAACTAGGACTATTGTACTTCGGGTACATATTCACAAAATAAGATCTGCTATCAAGCCACAAAGTCCTACTGACAACGTCAACTCAACATTTATTTTCAGTAATTCTACTGATTGCCTTTCCCCTTGTTTCTTGGTCTCATAAACAATTCCATATAAACCAGGGAAACAGGCGTGAACAAGAAACAAGCGCGTAAACAAAGAAACAACGGCAGGAAGCAAAACATGCTGAACGCCCTACCCAAACAGATGGAGCAAATGCTCACTTCAATACCACACCTTCCTAATCTTTTCAGATCCGTCGAGGGTTTTTCGTGACAGCAACTTCGACGTAAACCTCCTAGTACGGTAATAACCGCTATCATTCAACCATGATGTGTGCACTTCTCGCTGAGCGATGGTGTTGCATCGTAGTTTTCGTCCGCCGTGAATCGCATCTCTGGTTCATTGAGGCGGGGAACATTAGCCGATCGTGAACGGTTATATTTCTTGGCGACTGCTGCACCCGTTTTGGCGCAGAGGGAGGTCGTTCCGGAACATAGCCATCATCCTCAGAGATGGTCTCGCCATGAACCCTCTTTTTCCCTGAGGCAGATCCGAAAAGAGGTTCGGAGGGACAACGCCTCTTCTGTAGCGGCGTATCAGGGACTTCGTCAGTACTTCTCCTTTTCCTGGAGCGAGATCTGGGCACAGCTGGGGGGACATATTCGGAGAGAAGTCCGGAGAGAGAATGTGCCTTCCTCGGAGGTGACTCGGGTGTGGCCTCATCGTCAACGCTCCTCTTTTTTCCAGAGAGATGCGGAGACAGATGTGAAGATAGATTCAGAAAGAGATCCGGAGAGAGATCCGGAGGAGAACGCCTCTTCGGAGGTGGCGTACCGGGGACGTCGTGGTCGTGGTCGTCAATACTCCTCTTTTTCCCGGACGGGGATCCAGAGAAAGATCCGGAGAGAGAACGTCTTTTTTGCAAAGGCGTATTGGGCACATAATCATTGTCAATGCTCCGTTTCTTGCTAGACGGAGGGGTGGAGAGAGATCCGGAGGGAGGATCAGTCATATCCACATCGTCCATGCTTTCCACTCCCTGGTCGTACTCATCGGGCGGATCTAGAGCGTCGATCTCTTGAACGCGATCATACTCCCATCCCAACCCCGCTAGTTCGGCACGCCTTGTCGGGTGCCCCAATGCGCGGTGGTGTTGCCCGTCCGACCACGTAATTAAGGCTGGGCGTGTATACTCCAGAGTCATGACCTCGATGTGGCCCCCACAGTTAAGGTGGACCGAGAAGACGCAGCCGTTCTGGTCGAGGCGAGCGTATTCCCCTTCCTGGGGGAACGGGTTGACGACCTTGATCCCAGCACGCGTTAGCATGTTCATGTCCTTGAGCGTCAGGAACGGCACTTGAGCATACACCTCGATTTTCCGCTTGCGATTAAGCTTAGCGAGGCCCAAGACGAAATTGAGAGTTGCTGCATACTGGGAGCAGGCGCTGCTATCTATCATCTCACAAGACTCAGCGTTACCGTACATCCCTAATCTCCCAGGAGATCCATTCCCCAAGCAGACTGTTTTCTCGGCGTTGGTGAGCTTTCCTTCTCGTGCTGAGTGGCGGAAGAGTTTGGTCGGGTGGTTCGCTCGTTGCATGATAACCTCCCTGCGTCTTCTATGGCGGAGTGGACGGGAATGTAACCACTTACGGTCCGACGATGCGATCAGAGGTCGCTTGCGAGGAGCAGGAGTCATGATGCAATGATTCCGTCAAACTACCTGTGCGTACTTCGTTATTGCAGGACGTTGGTAAGTTGTAATCAAGTGAAGTTAACCGTGTGTACTCCGTTCTCGTAGGATGCCG
Organism: Monosporascus sp. CRB-8-3; assembly: GCA_004155055.1. NCBI lineage: Eukaryota > Fungi > Ascomycota > Sordariomycetes > Xylariales > Monosporascus > Monosporascus sp. CRB-8-3. The sequence goes on from QJNZ01000386.1 coordinate 80,421, forward strand.
TTGGGAGGTGCTCACGGATGGGGAGACCGGTGAACGTGCGGGCAGTTCCAGGGTCTGGAGAAAGGTTTCCATCATATATGGAATTTCGGTTTGAGCCGCTGCCTTTCCTGGCAGGAACAGTCTCCGACATACACAATTGGGTTGTTCCGACGCAAGTCACTTATCACTGTATGTTGAAAGGGGCCGTTAAGAGTCACAAGACCTTTAGAGGTAGTGCTAGCAGAGCGAGTCGAAGGGACAAAGCTCGTCGTTCAAACTTGTTCATGCGACATACACAAAGAGTTATGTGCCACGATCCTTAGGGGCATTCGCTTCTTCATCTTACTGAGAAGGTCGAAGCAGCAACTTGCGTTCTGCAGGTGGAATGGGTCACGCGCTATGGCATGCCTTGAGAACTATGAGTTCCTTGGCGAGGTATAAGACCCTGACACCAGATCCCGGAGCACTTGTGACTGAAAAAGTAAATTTATCTGGTTAATCTTTGAAGAAGTCCTAACTAAAAGACAAAAGGTAATGATATGTCCTCAAATGTATGGGAAACCAGCTGTAACTATAAAAGAGCGATACCGAAGGTGGCTCCAAGTAACTCCAACTAGGGCCTGATTTAATTGAGCCAAGACTTAGCTATTGTTCAGCTGCTAAGCCTTATTAGTTTCAACACGGGGATTATGGTTAGAGAGGGAGCACTGTTGGACGTCGATTTCCTCCGGCTACCTCGAGTGCGGGACTCTGACGTCGCATGCCTGAAATAACGCGATAAAAGGCAAATGCCTTGATAAGTTTGGGCCCGTTCAGACTATTTCGGTGGACTTTGTGTCTTAGCAGATATAAGCATTTTGATGTCCCTTTCCTATCCGAGATATTTCTCCATCGAAATCGGATATGATTGAGAATCGACCAAGACCAATTACCCTGGTAAGAACCAATCGCACCCCCCTCCACCCCAGGTTATTGGTGGCGCTTAAACCCAGTTCTTCCCAGCAGGCTGTTGGGTTTCATGTTCGAACTCCCCCAGTAGGCCTTCTAACAGGGCCAACAGCCAACAGCCAACAAAAACATTGATACGAGATACGCATTCGACTACCAGTTAATATCCCATGCATGTTTAACCTTGAATCTTGCAGGCGAACAAGGCCCTGGAACCGATAGCCCATTTGTCCCCTAAGTGTTTGCTGTACCGCCCGTCCCTGGCGTTATAACAGCCGGGTCTGGCAAATTGTTCATCTCATTTCAATAATTGGTCGCGAAACGCTCCCCAGCTTCTGATTTCGCATGTCAGTCGTTAACTGCACACCTGGTATTGTGTACGCGAAGAAACCTGTCTCATCCTGTCTTGTAGGCTGCCAGCATTACATTTATCTTCCTCGGTTCTACACTGTTCACCCAACTCCTTGGTTTGTATCTAAGTACCTACACCATCTTAATCACGCCGTATCTTCGACGCAGGTGCGAGCTGCTCAATGGAACTGTTTTACGGCACTGGATTTCAACGGAGGTCATTCCCATTAGGTAAGTGCAGTGATTCGATTTCAATTCAACAGTTCACTTGGCTTTTCCTTCCCACTTAGTAGGCTACGCCTTTTCCCTCATCCTTCATATCCATATCTTCCATTCAAGTTCCTCCTCCACATTCGCCCCCAATCTACATACCACTACTATCTCAATTACCCTTCTCGATGCTTTACTATCACTGGGTATTTTTATGGGTTAGGAATCCGTCTTTTTACACATATCTAGAACAAGGCGATCGGTTTGATTCTATCTCATCCAATATCCCGTGATAGCCCTCATGCATTTAATCCATACCTTCACCGTTCGATATCCAGTTCCATTCACAAAAGCTTTTCCGCCACTCTAACCTTCTAATTGACTAAGTTTATCTAAGCATCTGGCGACAAACCCAATCTAGTGGACTATGATACTAGATGGATGATCAAACGACTCGTTCTCGATCTCCCAGCCAGGTCAAGCCCGATGTGAGCGCTATATCTTTCTCGGGCATGATTTTCCAAGTGCTAATACAATTCCTTCAGGATGACAGACTGTTATCCCTGGGAAGTCCCACGCCCACGATCATTAATACTCATGATGTGGTGGTCATTTCGAGTGATGACGAGGATGAAGAAGAACCACTAGAACCAAGGATTCCGAAGAAACACGGACAGCCATCCGCCCCGGTCATGGGACCAGCTAAGAAGCCCAGGACTGCGCCTTCTGACACCTCGTCATCTTCACCAGCACCGCTTTCTCGATACGGCTCCCGTGAGAAAATGGTTAGAAACAACACCCTCAGAGAGTCTCACAAGGACAATCAAAGACTCCGAACTGAGATCAAAAATCTTCAAAGAGAGTTACAACAGGCACAGAGAGACACCGCGGTTTTGAAAGAAGAAGTTGCAAAGACTCATGCAGAAGCGGCTACCGCTGCCAAACAGAATGATGCCATTCACGAAGAACAGAAGAGGCAGATTGAAGAGCTCCGTGCTGACCTTGAGAAGAAGGAAGCGGTGCTCCACGACTTATCACAGGTCAAGGCGAAGCTCGAGGCTGCAAAAGCTCTCCTGGTTGCGAAGCAGTTCGAATTGGACTCAACTGCAGACGTTAGGCGACAGTTGGCCGATGCCCGAGTTGAACTGGAGAACAAGGATAAACAACTTGCAAATGATAACGTAGAACTGGTTTCCCGGAACGAAAAACTCCGCCAACAAAATGAGGAGCTACTCTCAGTAAAGTCAGCACTGACTACCACCGAATCCGAAAAGACTGCTGCAGAGCAAACTGTCATGGATGTTCTACGGGAGAAGACTGCTCTAGGCGTAGAAAATAAAGAACTGTCATCCAAAATCAATATGCTCGAGAGGGACCTCAAGGACGCCAAATCTATGGTTGCCGAGCTTAAAGAACATACAGACAATTGCGGCCTTCTTCGTCAACCCCCCGAGATCCTCGAAGCCGACCTCAAGTTCGTCAGGGAGATCTTAGAGAAATATGGAAGACCTGGGTAACGGGAATGCGAATCTCTACGAGAATATACTCTCGTAAATTTGAGCTCCAGGGACCATAAGCTTCATAGATAAGGAATGGTCCTATGTAATAATGTAAATTTTGACCTCTACAATAGCCATGGGTGGTCCTGGACAGAATAAGTCCGAGCGGTGCGCATATAATCATAGCTATATAGCGGAAGCGACATCAAATCGGAACATGTTAAGGAGCACTTAAACGTACAGAACATAGCCAGCTAGTTGTAAATTGCGACGGCATATGCTGAGAACCATCAAATATCAACTCCGACCAACCACGTTTTACCAGCGGGGCGGGGCCGGAAACGCCGACTTCAATCGAACCGGAGACCCGGAGATCCACTGCCGCTAACAGGTGGAATCTCCACGGGCGATCCAGAGCCTAAAAGGCTAACTCGTCTCATCTTAAGCAATAATTAAGTATGAAAGTTGCAGAGCGATAGCACAGAAGTCATTAAGGATCAGATAGCTTCATAGGAGGAGCTCTGTTTCCGGGTGTATTGGTTATAGCAACCTTCAAGGGGTAAATTCTGTGAGACGGGGTCCATATATAGGTGCTGGGCCCCACATATCGAACGGAGGTCAGGAAAGTTCATCGGTCATCAAGAGCTGTCCTTGTATGCCGCCTTCGACCCCCCGGCGTATATGGAAATGGTCCCAGCCACACCCGCTATTGCTTATCACAAGCTTTACCCCGCGATTCAAGTAGTAAATCTAATTGCACGGAGACGGTTGGAATTCACCTGCAGTCTAAGGACAATAGAGTTGAATAGTGCTAGCAGATGTCCATCCACTCCATCGGAGTGGATGGTAGCATGAATTGCATAGCGTTACCTTTGCTTACAGCTCATCTTCGACATTCAACATGCCCAGCTCCTCATCCATTGACGGAAGTCCCTCCATTGATAAGATGCTTGAATCGTCCTACTTAAATACCTTGTGCACATCCACAGTCCTTGCAGGACATGTCGCTAGGGCCTTCACCGCAGGCGGCATGGGCTCATCCCTTGCAAGGCCCAGCAAGAATTCTAGCGCTCGCCGCATATCCGGCTCGTACCTGCGGTTCTCGTAGCAGCTTACGTCGTCCAAGGCACAGACGACCGTCATATTCTGTGGTAGACGCCGAACCAGCCACCCAAACAGTGCGCAAAAGACGCCGATATCTACATCCCTCAGAGCTTCTAGGTTGCTATCTTGTTTCCGAAAGGTCGTGTTTGTGGAATGTTGCTGCAGAAGCTGCGCGGTCAGGCTCCGGGTCATGGCGTCGCTCCCGGTGAACGCATCGTCGTACTCGACGTGTCGGCCGCAGAAGAACACGAGGTAGATGAACCGCGCTCTCCCGCGTAGCCCTGCATGATGGAGGCAGACACCAGAGACATGGCCACCCCGGCCTGCACTGTGTCTGCGACTGCGTCACCTTGGATGAAGAGCTCGCAGGATCTGGCGGACGTAGCCCAGTTGCGGAACGCGTCGGACTTAACAATCCGATCCGCGCTGCCGCGGTATCTCAGGGGAATAGCCTGGCCTGACTCTATCATGGCCTCGATGTCCATCTTGTCTAGATCGGATATGTTTAGGACCGCTAAGAGTTCGCTCACGTGCAACGTCGGTTCCTGTAGTGGTGCCGCGGGAACAAAAAAAAAGAGGGGGGAGGGGGGGGGGGGGG
>QJNZ01000387.1:0-85063 GCA_004155055.1 Monosporascus sp. CRB-8-3
TTGGTTTTTTTTTTTTTTTTTTTTTTTTTTTTTTTTTTTTTGCGAGTAACGTTTTTATTATATTGTTTTTTTTAGTATTTTTAGGGGTTTTCGTTGGCGGAGAACGAATAAAACCGGCGGAGGTTAACGTCGAGACGGTTAGTGTAAATATAATTGTAGGAATTTCGAGTTCGGAAAACAGAGTATTCAGATCGAATAAAAGGAGCTTAATTTTCGTAAATTCGAATTTAATATTATCGGACATTAAAATAACTTTAAACGTATTATCAAAGCCGGTAAGGAAATTTTTTTTAGTACTATAAGTATTATAATATTATGTTAAGTTTTCGATATATAATAAATAAACGCGTTTTAAAAAAGAAATATAAGATACGTTAAAAGGATAAAGGTTATACGAAAAATACGCAGGTATGTAAAATGTAATAATGTTATAGTTAATGTAATATTTTTTAAATTTTATCCAAAAATAGTTTTCGTAACCGTTAAAAATAAAAAAACGTTTCTATTTTTTCGTATACTTTTAAATATATTAATCGAAATATTAGATTTATTTTAAATTTAATTCGTTCGTTATTTAATTATCATTCCTTAATATAATTTTTTAATCGGTGATTAATAATAAGCTATTATACAATTAAGATTTAAGGCAATTTTTCCCCGTTATAATAATACAAGGCGATATGATTTAATTTAAAAAATTATTAATTTAAAAAATTATAATTTATAATTTATTTTTTATTAATAATTATTATGCCCGTTATTATAAAAAGTTTTATTAAAAATTTAATTTCGTTAAAATTAATTTTTTTTTTATAATACCGTATTTTGCCATAATAATCGGCTTAAGTTCGCATTATTTACGACATATTTTTAAATTTTCGTATAATATTTTTTAATAATTAATGTTTTAATTTAAATATCTTTTAAGGCTGTTTTACCTTATAATAAAATTAGATATTTAATTAACTCCGATACGTTCCGTAATACGTTACGCGCAAAGTATCTTTGTTATATTTTTAATTTATCAATATCGGTTAAAACAGGTTTACGTATTTAAGTTATAAATTCGTTTAATATTAAATTTCTTTTCGATTAACGTTAATTTTTACAACTAAGAAAGAATGTTAATTTAAGCGTATCGATTATAATATCGGACTTTTAAAGTAAATTCCGGGATGTTATATATAAAATATAACATTTTAAAATTAAATATTAGGTTTCGTCTTTTAACCTAGATGGTTATGTTTACTTTAGATTTTTTTGTAGGACGTTCCGTGTTGTTAGTATTGAAAAATTAACGATTAAAGTTAGGTAGTTGGGATGTTAATAAAAACGGTTCGCGAGGTTGTTTAGTTCGCAAACTTATGTGGTACGTTACTTTTTAATTAAAATAAAATTATTCTACACGTATATTCCTTCGTTTTAAATCGTTATCTTATATTTTAAAATTTTATTAATAAAAATAAATATAGATTATAAATTATAAATTTTAAATTAACGACTCTATTAAAAAGTAAAACGTATCGTTTATTATATTACCTTAATTAAATATTAAAAAAAGAATTAAAATTCGTTTTACTGTTTTTTAAATATTAACTTATATCCTTAATAATTAGTTTTTTATATCTTTCGCTAAAGGGTGAATCTTTTTTTTTTTAATTTAATCAGCAAGAAATTCGCTTTTAAAAATATGTTTTTATTTTATCGTTAAAGCGGAAATCTACCGGTATTTTACTAAGAAATACCTAATAATATTAGAAAATCTATAATAAGCGTTTAAATGCGTTATATAACGGATATTTTATATATTTAATTTTTAACATTTTTGTTTCTTACCGTTTCGGTCCGAATAAAAGCTTTTACGATTACTTCGTTTCCATTTACGTTTTAAGGCTTTTCTTTACGGTTAAAAATAAATATTCTTAATATTTTCCAAATTAATCTCGTTTCAAGTAAAATAGAAATTACGGACATTTTATATAACCTTAAAAGTATTATCTTAATATATTTCGATATAAGATAAAAATAAATTATAATTTAATAATTTATGTAATTAACCGTTATTAATTTCGAGTCTTTTAACTATTTTAATTATAATTATATAAGCTTTTATAATAAGGGCTAATATAATATATGAAATATTAAATTATTCAATTAACGTTTTCGTTTTTAAAATACTATATTATTAGTATTAAATTATAATTCTTCGTTACTTTATAATTTAGTTATTTAATTTCCTTAATAACATTAAAATTTATTTTACTTTTTTCTAATACTTTCGTTAAATAGTAATTAGGAATTTATTATCGTATACCTTATCGCATTTAAGTAATTTAATATATTCTTTCCGTAAGTTTTTTTAAATGGAAATTTGTTTTTTTAAGTCGGACTTCCCCCTTACGCTCCACTTTCTAAACGCGCCGCCATTTTCCATACAAAATCTATAAAATTTCGTATTTATAAGTAATTACCTAAAATAGATTAAAATAAATAATTATAAGTATAAGGTTAATTAAAGAATTATAAAAATAGTATATTATTTATAAATTACATTATTAACGTTAACGCTAAAAAATAAACGGTTAAGTATTTAAAAATTTTCCTTAACATTTTTCTAAACAAATTACTAACAAATCCGATAAAGTATAAAACTGAAAATAACTAAATAAAAAATATAAAGAAAAATATAAATTTAAAATATAATATATACTTGTACAAATAAATTAATCGCGTTATACTATAAAATATATTTATATACACCTTAAAACTTATTTTCCTTTAATAAAAAATTAATTACCGACTTTTTAAAGTCGTATCTTTTTATAACTTTATACAAGGTAAAGTGCTATTAAGGTATCTAGCTATATATATATATACAGGGAGCTGATCCATTTACTAAGTACATGCACAATTGGTTTTATACAAACGCAACCGGGGAGCACCCCTTAAAAACCGTCCTTTTTTAGCTAAGGGCCGGAAAAACGCAATGCGGGTTATGTAACACGGTAACTGACGATAAGATATACCTGATTAATTGATTGGTTCCTAACGCCCCTAATCGTAACTGGTTCCAAGAGCCCCCAGCCACCCCTTAATTGTCGCCGACACGGTGGTGGAGCCGAAGCTTTAATTGGTTTAGCTTTCTGGGCTGGCGCTACCTAGAAAACGGGGTCCTAAGCTGGATTCGAATTAACTGTTTTTTGCAGTTAACCGTAACAGGGTGCCTAAGCCTGTCGCAATTGAAAAAGACACCCAGGCTCGCGACCACTGAGCTATTAGGACTTTTATAACTTTATAAATAAGTTTTTTCGGCTTTATAAAATATTCCCCTTAAAAAATATATATTTAATTTTTTATAATTTTACGGTAGTAATATTAAATTACACCTATATATCCGGTTTTACGATATAATAATTTTATATATTTTCGTATTAAAATCTTTTTAATTAAAATAACGCATATTTTAAATAATTAATTTTCTTAAACTTCCGTAACTTACCGGCCGATTATCGAGTATATTAACATAATAAACTAATCGTTTTACGTTAAACCCGGTTTTCTATACTTTATAATCGTATTAATAATTATCTTTTCGATATAAAACGTTCGTAAAATTTACGTATATAACTTATAAAATATTTTCGTTTTTTACCGTTACCTTAAATTAAATACTATAATAAAAACTTATAATTATTTTTCATATTTTCGTTAACGTAATAATTATAATAATTATTAAAATAAACGTTAATAAAAATATTAATTTAAAAAACGGAATTAATCCGAATATACTAATTATATTAAAGTAATTAATTTTATATAAACAGCTTTATTTTTTTTTTCCGTAGGTTTCGTACGTTTATATTGCTTTAAAATTACCTTTTTATTTAATTAATAACTAAATTATTCCCTTTAAATTTTCATTTTTTATCTATATATTTTAATAATTTAAACCTTAGTTAAATGATTTTACTTATCGCAATAACTTTTATAATTTTTTTTTTATAACGTATAAAAAATCGTTTTTTAAATCTTTAATATTACCTAAAAAATAACCTTTTCGTTAAACTATACGTGTTAAATAACGATAACCTTATTAATTAACGGATTCCAAATCTCGTAAATATTCGTAAATCGATAATTAACTAAAAAACTAATTTAAATTTTAAACTTTAATTTTTAAAATCGTTTTATAACAGTATTTATTATAACGTAAGTTATATAGTCGTATACTTATAGATAAACTTATTAAAGCTTCCGATAAGATGTTATAATATCGTTTTTATATGTTAAATAAATATAATAAACTTTAAATAAACTTTAACAAAGAATATATATTTAAAAGTACCAGTATATAAATATATTACCGTTTTAAAAATATGTATAATTGAAAACGAAAATAATTTAACGTTATTTTACATCGTAATCGTTCTTTCTTTAATTATATCTTTTATAGATTTTATACCCCCGTTTTAAACTTAGGTATATAATATTAAAAATTTAAATTTAATATTAAAAAAAGTAACTATAATATATCTTAAAATTAATAATTTTTTAAAATTTTGGGATGGTATTCGTCTATTTGTAACCAAATCTTATCACAATATTTTTAAAACTTTTAAAAAATATATAAATATTATAATTAATATATTTTACTTTCGGTTTTTAAAGTAAATATTTTAAATAAAATCTAAATACCTATCGGTAACGAATATAACATATTTATATTTTTCCGGGTTTTTTTTATTTAAATTTATAAAGTGAATAATAATTCGTTATTTTAATTAAAAAACTTTTCCCCTTAACTTTCGGTATATTTACCTTTTAACTTTTACTTTATTATATATTTAATATTCGATTATTATAAAGCCTTTTAACCGTAAACCTTTATATAAAATTAATATTAAACGATTATTTCGGGCCTTAAATATTTTAATTTTAAATATTAAATTATATTATTACCGATTTATAATAATTCTTTTTTATATAAATTAACGTTTTGTTTATAAAATATAAAAGCTATATAAATAACTATCGTATTAATATTTTCGATAATAAATTAATTACATTTATTTATTAACGTAATAATTACTTAATTATACGTATTTCGAATAAAATTATTAACTTTTCGGTTATTTTATTAATACCTTTTTTTTCGGAATTACCGAAAGCAGATTAAGTTATATATAAAATCTTTATAGTAAATTACGTTATATAAACGTAACACTTTTAAACTTTTAAAACTTTAAAATAGCTTATTTCCTTCTTTATAGTTTCTAATCGAAACGAAATTATTTTAAATCGTTATCTTATAATTTAAAAATATATATCGTAAATTTTAAATTTAAAATAAATAAGTTTTTTAAACACTAAACCGCAATATTTCCCGTATTACGTTATTTTAAAATTAGAAAATACGCTAAAATCCGTTTTACTCCCTTTAAAAGTTAATCTATTTTTTAAATAATTATTTTTTCCATATTTTTTAATAAACAATTAATTTTCATTAAAAAAAACTAATCGGAAACAATTTGGTTTTAAACTAATATTAAATTTTTTTTTATGTAAGGTCGTTAAGTTTAAGCCGTATTATTCAGGCTAAGCTAAAGATATAAAGTAATTATACTAATAATTAATACGATAAATATTTTACCCAGTATTTTCGAATATGGTAATTATTAATGGTTTTTACGGTGACGATAAATTGTACCTTAATTGCGAAAAGCCTTATTCCGAAGCCGATTATTGCGTAATGCTGATAAGTTTCGACATTGATAAACCTTATATTTTTTAGTTAGTTTAATAGGGGGAATCTTAGATAATAACTTAGAAGATGTTAAGTTTTTCGCGGTAAACCTTAAGTCCGTATAAGATAGCTTTATAACCTTTTGCCAGTTTTACGATTAAAAATATTAGATATTAGCTAGGAAAAAGGGTTAAGAATTTTAAACCAGGTATTTTTTTCAATTTCGATTAATTTTAGGGTATTTTTATAAATCTTTATTAATTAAGATAATTAAAATATGCCGATTAAGTTCGAATATAAAATCCTAATATTCCGTATTTCCGGAATCTTGACGGAAACGGTTTTAATTAAATTACCCGATTTAAATAAAATTATTGGCCGAATAAAATATATTAACAATTTTGTTGATATTAATAACTTATTTAAAAAAATAAAGTTTTGTTTTTAATTTTTAAATATGATTTAATTTAAAACGGCGGAAATATTCGATTTTTACGTAAATTTATACCAAAAAATATCCGGTTTATAAAAGAATTGCTGGCAAAACTGGAGGATAATAATAACGGGTTTAAGAACGTCGAAGTTTAATTTTTAAATCGATATAAAAAGGATTACGAATAATAATTTATCCGGTTGTTCCGGATTGCGAAAACCGTTTAAAATTCCGTTAAGAATGGTCGTCGATAGGGGCATAACTGGGCAGTCTGAAATTACCTATAAGGTTGGGGTTTGGTAAAGCTTAGCAACCGATAATATAATTTATCTATTTGTTTAATTTGGTTTCACGGTTACGTCTCCTTTGAGGAGATTAAATTTTTTTTTTATTAAACTTAAATTTTATTAAAGTTTTATTAAAAAAACGCGTAATAATATTAAAATAACGTATACGTAAAGTTTAAATACGTTTTATATTAAATTTTTTATACGTTTAACTTTTAACATTTTCGCTTGTTATTACTATTATTTCTGCTTACTTAGGAATTTTTACGATTAATTTGTTTTAACTTACATTTTAAAGTTTTTTCTTACTGTTAAGAGTTATTCTTAATATTTTCCTACTTAAAATCGTCCTAATTAAAAAGGTTTACGGGTATTTTATAAAAAGTTAAAAACGTAATTTTAACATTTTTCGATATAAGTTATAAATAGGTTATAATTTTATAATTTAAAAAGTTAACCGTTATTTTTTAATAACTAATCGTACCGTTAATACTTTTAAATTTTTTATTATTTAAAATTTAAATATTTAAATTCTTATAATAAAAAACTAATATTATATACAAGTCGTTAACTTATACAATTATTACCTTCGTTGTTCAAATTCCATATTACTATCCCTAAGCTATAACCTTTTATTATTTTACAATTTATTCGTTTAACTTTTTTATTAACTTTAAAACTTACTTTAATTTTTTACAGTACTTTCGTCAAATATTAATTAAACATTTACTATTCTACCTTTTACTGGATTTAATTAACTTAGCATATTATTTCCGTAAATTTCTTCCTAAGAAAACTGCTTGTCTTAATCGTTAAAAATATTAATTTTAAAAATTATTTTATAACGTTATTATTATTTTTTCGAAAAATTTTCTATTTGCAATCCTTATAAATATATACCGTAAAATCTTCATTATAAGCTTATTTATTTTCGGTTATTATTTTAATGGTATTCGTTAAGTACATAATATAATTAATTTTTCGTTAATTTTTCCGGAAAATATAAAAATAATTAAGAAATCGTTTAAAATATTATTTCGCGTTATATAATAAATTCATCTTTTCGGATACGAAATTATATCGGATTTTATTAATTTTAGAAGTTACGGAAATAACTAATTAACATCTATATAAATCTATATATTAAAAATATACGTTCTAACTTAAAATTCGCTCTTAATACGGTTTTGCTTCTTAGGTTTATTATAAATAACAAAAAAGGTTAACGATACCGTTTTATTTTAATTAATAAAACATACGAATAATTATTACTAATATATAACTTATATTATTTTAATAATAATTAATTAATTATTAATTACGCGAATTAAATAAATAAAACTTTTACTTCTTAAATATAAGGGATATTAGTTATATTGTTATATTAAGCTAACTTACGTATATTCTTATATGCGTATAGCTTTTATATAACTTGATAACGGAACATATATCTTCCAATTAAAAGGACTCTTTCCGTATATGGAGTACGTTTAGCACCCCTTGCTAGCTGATACGTTAGAGGGGTAGGGCGTAAGGGGGGGTTCAGACTTAATCGTTAAAATATTAATTTTAAAATTTATTTCGTAATGTTATTATTATCTTGTTAAAAGAGTTGTACTATTCGCATATTAGTTTTTTAATAAAAGCTACATATTACTTTTTTTACATCTGTTACCGGCCCGTTATATTTTTAACGGCCATTTTAATATTATTATTTTTTTCCGATAAATTAATTGCTTTAATATAAGCGACAAATGTTATATAATAATCGTTTAAATACGATATGTAGGCGTTAAAATATTAATCGTTCTTTCGTTATTAAGCTATGCGTTATTAAATGCGTTATAAGGTGCGCTAGGGTGCGCTAGAGTGCGCTATAGGATGCGCTATAGGGCTGAACCTTTAAAATACTTTAAGTAACCCATTTTTCTAAGCCATCCTATTTCGGCTATATTTGTATTTTCCTAAATAAGTTAACAGCTGCCAGCTTCCTGGTAACCTGTATAACATCCATTTTAAAACCTATATATTAAACGCTAATGTTTTAAGTGCGATTTTTAATTTATTATTATTAATAACATATTTTATTACTTTTTATATATACTTTTAACCTAACGTATATTAATAATAACAATAAAAATACCTTCCTGTTATACTTATAAGCTCCTTTTTTAAAATACGCGTTTTTGTTAATTAATATAACATAATATACCTTTTTTTGCAGCCCGAAAACGGTTTTAATAATAACGAACCTTATAATATTATAAAAAATTTATAACAACTTTAAATCATTTCGTTTTTCCCTATAACCATCAATTTATAACCAGTAACGGAATTAACCGGAACGCCGCCGGGTTATATATACGATATTACGTATATTATAATCGCGGTTAAAAAAAATTCGAAAAACATTACGGCGTATAACGTATTATTACTTACTAAATTAATTACCTTTTTGCCGTTACCATTAAAGCTAACCGAAAAACGGATTATTAATAAATATCCCAACCTTACGATTATTCGAAATTAAAACATAATTATAAACCTTCGGAAAAAACCATAAATTACTTCCAAACCCGCCGTTTTACCGAAAACGAAAAGCTAATACTTAAAAATATAACGGCAAATAATATATAATTATAAAATATTTATATTACTATTAAACCAATTTATCTAAATTACGAAATTACGTATAAAAATATAAATAATTACATTTAAAAATACCGTTACGAAAAGCTTAACAATTATACCGGTACGTAAACCTTCGTTAAATACCTTTAAAATAATAACCTCTTTTATCGCCATAAATACAAAAACGAAAATCTTACACGTATTACTAGCACAATATAAATATATCCGTAATACGTTAATATATAAAAACGGTACCCGGAAGTTACAAATTTCGATAATATATATAAAACGAATAAATATTATATAGCTTTCTTTAGCGTAACAGGCTTAATATATATTAAATCGATATTTAATATATACTTCGGCGTTATTTTTAATCAAACCCGGCCTTAATATAACTAACTTATAAAAAACTATATATATCTACTGCGAAAATTAAATATTCTGAAATTTAAAATACTATTATCTGATTTTAAAAGAAAATTTAAAAAAATAACAATTAACTAAATTTCTTTTATTTACTAACAAATCTATATTTTCCATATTAATAAAAACGTTATTTACTAAAGTAATCGCAAATAAAAAAAGATATTCCAAAATCAAAATAACAAGGAAAAAAATAACCTAAATAACGATAACTTAACCCATAATCGCCTTACCGGTATTAAAACGTAACAATTACGGCAACTTAAGAACCTAAGCCAAAATAACGAAATTCGACTTTTAAATACGTTCCCTATAAAAATCCTCTATACTTAAAAAAATATCCTTTTATATTAATTATATATAATATACTCTTAAATAACGGAAAGATTCGAAAACTTCTAATGGAAATTAATTAACAAATTCGGTAATAATTAAAAAAATATTATAAAATATTTCGAAAACATATATCTCTTATATTATTATAAATATGTTTATTATTACACTTTATAATACCGTAATTATAATACTTAAATTATATTACTAATTAAATCTAATTATAAATATATTAAAACTTATTTTTTTGATAACCGTAATAACCTACTTAATATAACCGAAAACTTAAAATATATAATTGATAAAATAATAGCCAATTATCGCAATACCTTTAACCGGAACAATATACGTATACGCAAAAACGTCTTTAACCGTACTTAATTTAAAAACCTTACGTTAATTTATTTTTATAAAATAATCGATTTAATAATAATATAATACCGCGAAACCGAAACGTATATATCCTTATTTACTTAAATCCCTAAAACGCTAAAACCTTACCCCCCGGGAAAATATTTATTCGAAAAGCAATACGGCCTTCCGTACGCCTTTAAAATTTTTAGAAACTTTGAATTAACGGAAAAATAATCTCGTATTCGCAAACTAAAAACAAACGACGTTAATACCAAGTAACTAATAAACCGGAACCTCGTTAATTAAAAACCTTTATTATTAATCAAAAAACCTTATATTTAACAGTTTCGTAAACAACCTCGGAATAACGCCATTACCTTCCCTTAAGCCTTAACGCGTTACTATAACAAACGACAACTTTATCCTTTTGTACGCCGTTATCCTTCCTAATAAAAGTATATTATTATCGATTCGGACAAAAACAAATCTTATTAAAGGCAACCGCGTAATAACGAAAAAGTTTAACAGTTATAACGCGGAAAATTATTACAGGCAATTCGAAAAACGCCTTTATAAACAACTCGAGGAAAATCCTTATAAACAAAACGTAAAAAATTACAGTAATTATAATTATAACGCGGAAAATTAATAACTTTACAATTTATTTACGATACGGTCCGCGCTATATTACAGTGTTAACGGGATATAAAAAATTAATAAATAATACGCGTTGCGAAACGGCAACGTATTAACGCAGCCCGAAACGGAACTTCAAACGTTGATTTTTACGATTGTCATAATATTAACGATATTCTGAAAAAAACTAAAGGTTAGAAAGGTTAAGAAAATCAGGAACTAATTAACCTAACGGAAAATTAATTAATTTTTCTATATATTATTATAATAAGTTACACTTTATATAATATTAAAATATAATAGATATGTTATTGCAATGCTAATGTTAATTAAAAACGTTACAAATTACATATAAAATCAGGTATATCAAGTAGGTGCATGAATTTAAGGGGTATAAGTGGGTCACCTACAGGTTACTAAGAAGCTGACAGCTGTCAAGGTGTCTAGGAAAATAAAAATATAGCCGAAATAGGATAGCTCTTTTTTCTTTTTGCAGTTGTATTCTTTTCCTATACCTTATACTTTTCTTATACGTATCTTCGTAACGAAAAATAGCAAAATTAAACTGATTTTAATTTTATTATTTACAGTTAATAAGAATTAAATTAAGTTATAAAAGCCTTTTAAAAACCTTTATATTAGGAAGTTATTTAAAGATAAGCATTAATTATTACTACTAACTAAGATAGTAGTAGGTCTATGGTAGATATAAAAAAAGTAATATATAACTCTTTTAAAAGATATCGTACTTTCGATCTTTATAAATATTTGTTATAAAGTTTTAATTATAAACTTATATATTTTCCGTCGTTATTTTCAAAAAATTCATTACTTAATTTATGTAATTAATAATTTTAAATAATAAGATTTTTTCGGAAAATAACGTATTAATACGTATTTAAGAATAAAATCTTTTTTATGGATCCGAAGTTATATCGGATATTATTAATTTAATAAGTTACGGAAATAAATAATTATAAACGATATAATCTTATATATTAAAAAAGTACGTCTGAATCTTAAATTCGCGTTTAAAGCTGTTTTAATTTTAAAATCCGTTATAAATAAATAAAAACGTAAACGATATTATTGTTATTATTATTAACGAATTATACGGATAATCATTATTAATATATAATTCATACCGTCTTAATAATAATCAATTAAATAGTAATACCGGAAATTAAGTAAACTTTTTAAAATTATTATATAAAAGCGATATTAGTTATATTGTTATATTCGGCTAATTACGGGTATTTCTTATACGCGTGTAAATTTTGTATAACCTATTAACGGAACACATATTATTCCGATTATAAGGACCTTTTCCGTATATACAGTGCGTTTAGCACCCCCTGCTGGCTGATAGCTGGCGCCACCGAAAGGAACGGTAATTTAAGCTGGATTTAAACTATCTGTCTCTTGCGATTAATTAAAGCAGGGTGCCGAAGCCTGCATTAATTAAAAGAAATACCTAGACTCGCAACTACTAAGCTATTAAGCTTTGCCGTTTTTAAAGATTGTTTTATAATTTTATTTATTATATTATGTCAGCAATTACAATGATTAAATGCCAGAATCTAGCGAATAACGTATAGTTGTTTTAGGAAAAACTGTCAAAATCTATGGGCAATCGCTTTTATATATACGTTTAGCTATATAAAGAATAGTTCCTAAACGAAGGCTATCTTAAATAATAACCGCGGCCTAAATACATTAGCTACGAATACTTCAAAGTATTAATTACCGATATATCTTTTTACGTTAAATAACGTTATTAACGTAATTTTTAAAATTAAATTTAAAGCTTTAAGAAAATTTATTAAAAACTTATTAAAATCTCTAGTTTATATAGGATTTAAACCTTTATTTTTATTATTTTTATTTAAAGTAAAGCTGCGTAATTATCTATTATACTAGAAGGCCGGCTTGTTCGTTTTATCGTTCTTTTATATCCGCGCTAAACTCCGTGGCCTATTTTTTTCGAAATATTTCGAACTCGGCTAGGCGTTAATATCAAAAAAACGCTTTATATACGCCTGCTTATTATGTTAAAAATTTTATAATTTTAAAAATCGAATTTATATCTAACGACAATATTAATAAAATATTAAAGTCGTTACTTTTTAAATTCCTCTTTTATAAAAAACTATTTAATAAAATTTATTTTAAATAATTAAAAACCATTAATTAGTTTTAAGCTATGTATAATATATTAACTTCTTTAAAAAAAATTATATTAAAAGTTATACGTATATATAAGTAAATAATTCCTTTTAAAGAAAACGTAACCATAGAATTAAATTAAATAAATAAATATATTATACTATCGGTTCCTAAGCTTTACCAAACTCTAACCCCCTTACAATCGTATAACTGGCGAAAAGTCGCAAAATAGCCATTTTATACGTACTTAAACTTTACCGCGAAAAGTTTAATATTTTCTAAATTATTAAGATTCCACCTATTAAACCAGCTAAAGGGCATAAGGTTTATTAAGGTCGAAACTTATCGGCATTACGTAATAATCGGCTTCGGGATAAGGCTTTTCGGAACCGAAATATAATTTATCGTTACCGTAAAAACTATTAATAATTACCGTATTCGAAAATATTAGGTAAAATATTTATTTTATTAATTATTAGTATAATTATTTCGTATCTTTAACTTAGCCTGAATAATACGGCTTAAACCTAAGAAGTTTACATAAATTAAATTATATTTAAAAATTTAAAATAAAGTTCGATTTTCAAAAAAAATTACTTAAATTGATAAAAATGTCGATATTAATTACTTATCTTAAAGCTTTATAAACCTTAGAGATTTTTAATAAAACCTTTTTCGTAAAAACTTTATAATTACGAAATACAGGTATTTTATAATAAAAATTACACGGCATATTTTAGTCCTTTTATTTAATTATAAATTAAAAAGCCGTAAAATTAACTAAAATTAAAATTATAAAACTGGTAAAAACGTATAAAATAGCTATTTTATACGGATTTAAGGTTTACTATGAAAAACTTAATATCTTTTAAGTTATTACTTTTTAAAAATTCTCTTTATTACATTAATTAAAGAGTATAAAGTTTATTAATATTACGTAATAATCAGTGTTAGGATAAAGTTTTTCGTAATCGAAACGTATAATTTATCGTATTTTTAGCTCAGCCTGGATAATATAGTTTAAACCTAATAACCTTATATTAACTAGCAGGGAGTGTTAAACGCACTTTATATACGAAAAGGCTCCTTTTAATCGGAAGATATATGTTCCGTTATAAGGTTATATAAAAGTATACGCGTACGAGAAATATACGCAACTTGAGTTAATATAATAATATAATTAATATCCCTTATATTTAATAATTAAAAGTTTTATTCGTTTAATTCATATTATTATTACATAATTAGTTATTATTAAAATGATATACGGTATATATTAACAATATTTAGTCGTATATTTTATTAATTATAATAATAACGGTATTATTAACGTCCCCCGTTATTTATAAGGGACCTAAAGATTAAAACCATGTTAAAGATAAGTTTTAAAATAAAGCGTACGTTTTTAATATATAAAATTGTATTAATTTTAATTAATTGTTTCCGTAACCTGTTAAATTAATAAAACCCGATACAATTTCGTATATAAAAAAATAAATGCGTTATATAATACGAAATAATATTGTATATAGCTTTTTAATTATATTTATATTTTTTAGAAAAACTAATAAAAAATCCATTATATTTATAAATTAACGAATACATTTAAAATAACAACCGAAAACAAATGAACTTATAATTAGGACTTTCCGGTATATACTTATAAAAATCGTAAATATAAGATTTTCCGAAAAAATTATAAAGATTTTATAAAATAAATTATTTCTTAAGAAATAACTTACGGAAATAAGACGATAAATTAATTAAATCCGGTAAGATATATAATAATAAGCTGTTATTTAATATTTATCGAAAGTATTATATAAGGTTAAAATAAGTTTCGAAATTAATATAAAAGCTAAAGGAATAATTTATAAGATAGTAAAAGATTATAATTTAAAAATAACGATATAAAATTTCAAAAACGAACATAACTGTTATATAAATTAACGACTTATATATAATATTAGCTTTTATTATAAAAATTTAGATAACTCTATTTTACATAATGAAAAAATTTAAAATTAATAATAATAGAATTAACTAATAAAAAATAACGGTTAATTTTTTAAATTATTAAATTATAACCTATTTATAACCTATATTAAAAAATATTAAGGTAACGTTTTTAACATTTTACGAAATATTTGCTAACCTTTTAAATTAAGATAATTTTAATTAGGAAAAGATTAAAAATAACTTTTAACCCTAAAGAAAATCTTTAAAGCGTAAGCCGAAACGAGATAATTATAAAGGTTTTTAAACGGGCCGAAATAATAATAGTAATAAACGAAAACGTTAAAAGTTAAACGTATAAAAGATTCGGTATAAAGCGTATTTAAATTTTACGTATACGTTATTTTAATATTATTACGCCTTTTTTAATAAAACTTTAACAAAATTTAAGATTAATCAGGTAATATTTATAGTAATATAAGGTTAAGTTGTTTTTAATTAATCTGTAAAAAGAAAATTATAGAAAAATATAGAAAAAATAATTTCTTAGAAAATACATTAAGTTTTAAAAAAAATAAAATAAGTTTTAGCTTATTTTTTAGTTTTTAATTAACGTAATATAATAAACGTTGCGTTTTACTATTTAAGAAATTCGTTTATTTTAAATTCATGATTTAGGATATATATTTTTAATTTTATTAATAGATTTTTAAATTATAAGATAACGATTTAAAATGATAGAATATATATAAAAAGGAGTTTTGTCCTAATTAAAGGATATAAAAAAGTAAACGTATTACTTTAAAACTTTAAGAGTTCGATAACATTACGTCTATAAAACGTAATTTATTATAAGACCTTTATATATAACCTGGTATTTTTTTAGCAGTTCCGAAAAAAGTGGTATTAGTAAAATAACTAAAAGTTTAACAATATTATTCGAAATATATTTAATTAAATAATTATTTAGGTATAGTTTTATATTAAAGAGGTACGGTAAAAGGATTTTATAATAATTAAATGCTAAGTAAATAATAAATTAAAGGTTAAAAAGTTAATATTCCGAAAACCGCAAAAAAAGTTTTTTAAGTAAGATAACGAATTATTACTAATTTTATAAATTTCGAAAAAAAACCTAGAAGAATATAAATACGTTATGTTTATAACCGATAGGTATTTATGTTTTATTTAAAATATTTACCTGAAAAACCGAAAATAAAATATATTAATTATAATGTTTATATATTTTTTAAAATTTTTAAAGAGTTTTAAAAATTAGAATAAGGTTTTTTAACAAGTAATCAAATACGATAACGAAATCTTAAATAATTAATAATTTCGAAATATGTTATAATTAGTTTTTTACTATCAGATTTAAATTTTTAATACCGTATACCTAAATTTAAAACGGGGGCATATAGCGTTTAAAAGGTATAACTAAGAAAAAAACGATTACGTTATAAATTAATGTTTAATTACTTTCGTTTTTAATTATATATATTTTTAAAACGGTAATATATTTATATAATTACTCCTTTAAATACGTATTTTCTTAACAAAGTTTATACGAAATTTAATATATTTACCTAGCGTATAAAAACGGTATTATAATATTTAATTAAAAGCTTTAAAAAATATATTTATAAATATACGATTTCTCCCTAGAGGAGACGTAACCGTGGAACAAAATTAAACAAATGGATAAATTATAATATCGGTTGCTAAGCTTTACCAAACCCTAACTTTCTTACAGACTGCTTTATCATGCCCCTATCGACAACTATTTTTAACCAAATTCTGGACGGTTTTCGCAATCCGAAGCAGCCGGACAAACCATCGTTTATAATCCTCCTTGTAACAAGCCAAAAATTAAACTTCGAAGTTCTTAAGCCCTTTGCCGCCCATATCCAGCTTTCCCAGCAGTTCCTCCATACGGTCGATATTTTCCACCATAAAATCGTCCAACTTTTAATTACTTTTGCTTATATAAATCAAATCGTATCCAAAAATTAAAAGCAAAATCTAATCCTTTTGGAAAAAATCGGTTGGATCGACGGAGGTGTCGATATTTTTGGCTTATCCCAAAGCTTTATTAAGCTTAAAAACCTTAAAAAAAACGTTCTCCGTAAAAACTTTATAGTTACGGAATACCGGTATCTTATAATAAAAATTGCCCGGCATATTTTAACTGTTTTAATTAATAAGAATTCGAAAAATCGTAAGATCGATCAAGGTTAAAATCGTAAAACTAGCAAAAGGTTACAAAGCAGCTATCTTATACGGACTTAAGATTTACCGCGAAAAACTTAACATCTCCTAAATCATTATCTGCATTCCAAGAAATTCCCCCTGCCGAACTAACCAAAGGGCATAAAGTTTATCAAGGTCGAAACTTATCGGCATTACGCAACAATCGGCTTCGGGATAAGGCTTTTCGTAACCAAAACGTATAATCTATCATTACCGTAAAAACCATTAATAATTACCGTATTCGAAAATACTGGATAAAATATCTATCGTATTAATTATTAATGTAATTACTTCGTATCTTTAGCTCAGCCTGGATAATACGGCTTAAACCTAACGACCTTGCATAAATATACGATTATATAGCTTACGTTATAATAATTATAATTATAAAGAAAAGATCCAGATTTTAAAAGTTAAATTTTAAAACGTAAATTAATTATTTTATCGGTTACTAATTTATAAATATTTACGAGATTTAAAATCCGTTAATTAATAAAGTTATTATTATTCTAAACGTATAGTTTAACGAAAAAGTTATTTTTAAGGGATATTAAATATTTAAAAGATAATTTTTTATATATTAAAAAAAAGTTATAAAAATTATTACAATAATTAAAATTACTGAATTAAGGCCTAAGTTATTTAAATATGTAAATATAAAAAAAACGAAAACTTAAACGGAATAATTTAATTACCGGTTAAATAAAAAAATTAATTCTAAAATAATATAAACCTATAAAACGTACGAGATAAGGAAAAATAAGTTTATTCGTATAGAATTAATTACCTTTATATAACTATTATATTCGAATCATTTTCATTTTTTAAATTATTATTTTTTATTAATATTTATTTTAATAACTATTACGATTATTACGTTAACGGAAATAATAAAAATAATTTTATATTTTTATTACGTTATTTAACATAGAATAATAATAAAAAACGAAAACATTTTATACGTTATAAGCGTAAACTTTTCGTATGTTTTATATCGAAAAATAATTATCGGTACGATTATTTAATATTAAACACAGCGTTTAACGTAAAAAAATTGATTTATTTTTTTAATATAATTAATAATCGGCCGGTAAAATACAGAAATTTAAAGAAATCAATTACCCGAAATATACGTTACCTTGATCGGAAAAATTTCGATATAAAAATATATAAAATTCTTAAATTACGAAACCGGATATATAAATATAATTTATTACTACCGCCGTAAAGTTATAAAGAGTTAAATATATATTCGTTAAAAAAGATACGTCGTAAAACTGAAATGATTTACTTATAAAGTTTTAAGAAAATACGATTTTAAAAAACAATTAATTAATTCTGTATTAAAAAACACGTTTTAAGGTATATATAAATATATATTTACAAATTTAATAAATACGGCTAATTATAAAAATATAAAGTATATTTCGTTATACGAAGCGATTAATAGCTAGAAAACATTTATAGTAATATATACGTATTTATTTTAATTAAAAAATTATTTAAGACTTTAATCGTTAATACCTAATTACTTTATGAAATAAATATAAAAAACCTTTAAAATATCCGTAACGTATTAAAGCTTGTCTAATTAAAAAAACACTATATAAATTCAGCGAATTACTTTTACTTTAATAAAAAGATTTTACTAAACCGTTTAAAAAATTAACACTTAACCCGGTTTTTTATCAACTTTATTATTTTATTCGTTAAAACAGAATTTATTTATTTTCTTCATAAACAGTATCGTTATAATATATCGTAAAAAAATTAATACCTTGTCGACTAATTAATTTAATATATACGGGAACGGTATACCTTTATAAGGGATAAAAATTTATAATAATTTATTAATATCGAAATAATTTAAAATAAACTTAATAAGAAAATGAAATTATCTTAATCTAATTTTATAAACAAATTAATTAACTTAATCCCTAAAAGAATTTACATCATTTTTTAAAAGCGTTTATAATTAACGTTAAATTATTACCGAATTTTAATTTAACTAATTTAAAGTTTGTTAATAAATACCAGAAAAAATTGGTTTTATTCTTTAAGTAATAATTAATACGTAACTTAATATATTTTTTATTATATTCCGATTTACCTGTTTTAATTTAAACCTTAATAACGCATAGTATAAAGTTACTAATCGAATTATATTATACCTAATCGGAAGCAAAACGTTAACGTTACCTTATTATAAATAAAATTACGATACGTAAATATATATAAATACTAATTATAAAAAACTACAAAAAAGATTTAATTAAAATAAACTATACGCTTATAAGAGATATATTAATTAATAAATTAACTAAAGCCCTATTATATAAACTGTTTAAATAATTTAAAAATTAATTAAGATTAATAAATATTACGAAAGCTTTCTAACAGCGGAAAAACACCTTACGAATAATTTTTTTTTTTTTTAAAAATTAGCTAATTAAAAAATATTAATTATCTGAAAAAACGTTAAATGGAAAACTATAACATAAAAAAATAATAATATATAACGGTTAACGCTATAAATGCTTTAAAACGTTAAAAGAGTATATTAGCTAGTAGGGAGTACTAAACGTAACTTATATATAGAAACGCTCCTTTTAATCGGAAGATATACATTCCGTTATTAAGTTACATAAAAGCTGTACGCATATAGAAAACATACGCAAATTAGCCTAATATAATAATATAACTGATGTTCCCTATATCTAACACCTTGCATATTTTCTCTTTATTATATACCGTATAAAAATGTTTTATTATATCGTTAAAATTTAAATTTATCCTTGTAAATCTTTTAATAATTTATAATAATCGCTTGGTATTAAAATAACACAAATCGTAATATTTAAAAATGAATCTCTTTATAATTTCGTTTATTATTAAAGTTTTCCCGTGTTTAAAAACTTTTAAAAATACGTATTTTAAATTATTTATTTAGTTATTGCTATTTTTATTATCGGATAACTATTTTAATACGTGTTTCTATTAATAATTCTTATTATTTATTAAATCCGGCCGCTTAATAATAAATTTCGGCTCTTTATAAAATTATAAAAAGAATGTTTTTTTAAAATCGTCTATAATTATTATATATATCCTATTAAATTTTATTTAAACGTTACGACTTAAATAACTTCACTATTTATAAAATATTTTTAAAAATACCTTTAATAAAGAATTATTAATATATAATAAATATTTAATTATAATTTTATTTTTTTACTAAATCATTTAAATACCATATAATAATATTAATAAAAATAATAATTATAAATCCTTTATCCGTTATAATTTAAATTCCCTTGATTTAATATTTCTTATAATATTTTTTTCAAGATCGCTAATATTATTTGTAATATTAACGTTCGGTTTTAGATTTCAAAATATTTTTTTAAGCTATTTCTATAAAAGAAAATATATATACATAAATATAACGTTTTTTATAATAATAATTTTAAAGTATTCGCTTGTTTATAACTTAAATTAATTAATAGCTTAAGCTGTAAAATATTTAATTATTAAAATTTTCTAAATTTCCTTTTATATTATTTTATCGTATTATAATATAAAATTTTTAAGTTAATGTTTTTTAATATATGTATTACAAATTTCCCGTTTAATAAAAACAAATATTTTAAACAGTTAAAGATAAATTATTTTCGTTTTTATTATTATTATAACCGTTACGAAAATTATTACTTTAATTATTTTATTTTTTTACTATACCGTTAACTATATTTTCCTTTACTTCTTTTACGACTTAAAATAATCTTTTACAAAGTCCTTATATTTACATAAATAAAGTAAAATAACTCTTTATTTTTATTTTATATGGCCTTATTATCTTGAAAATTCTTATTATTACTATTACTTTTTCTATTATTATTTTTAAATACTATAAAACTTTCCCTTTTTTTCGTCTTAATACGGTTAAGAATTAATAATTAAAAAAAACCTAATTTACTTAAAGATTAATTAAATTATTTTATATTAATTATTAACGTAATTTTTCATAACGTATTACGTAAGCGAGCTGTATATATAAGCGAACTGTATTTTCTTTTTATTATTTTAACTTTTTAATTTTAATTATTTATTTTTTAATAACTATAATATAAAACGACTTATAAAAAAAGCGAAAATAAACCTAGCCATTTAAGCTAAAAAACCAAACCCGAAACTTGATTATAAAAAACTTAATTTTATTTATAATATCCCATTTATTACCTTAAAAACGCGAATTAACGGTAAATACGCCTAACTCGATACCGCTTTTAATTTACGAAAATTAAGGCCGATTAAAAAAAAATTATCGAATAAATCCTTAACTTAAATACGTAAACGTTTTCCGTCTGGCGTTAACATATTAAAGATATAACTAATTTATTATTTATATAACGCGTTATAAAACGTGTCTGGATTTATTAAATATTTAATTTTATTAAATAGTAATATAATTTTAAAACGCGTTTAAATTAAAAAATAAATTATTAACAGGTTTTATACGAAAATTTAAAAATATTTCGTAAATAATTTATACTAATTCGGGTTATAATTGCGAAATACGGTATTACGGAAAAAAATATTTACAACTTCGACGAAATAAAGTTTTTAATAAGTTTTTTTATAATAATAAATATTATAATTATAAATACCGAAAAAAATAAAAAATTTAAATAAACGTAATAAAAAATAAAAAATAACTTACGGTAATATAAGTAATTAACGTTTAAAGCTAGGTTTTACCTTTATTTATTATCCTTACCGAGAAAAACTACTCCCTTCGGAAATTCGCCGATAACCTACTTTTATTTAATTAAAAAATTACTGTAAACGAAAACGGTTAAACGATAAATATATTAAGTTTAAAATAAATTAAGTATTTTAATAAATACATTAAAACGCGTATTAAAAATTCGAAACGTTTTTTTATTTTTAACGGTTACGAAAATTATTATTTAATAAAATTCGAAAATTATTACAAAATTAATAATATTATTTTATTTTATATATTTACTTATTTCTTTTATCGGTTTTAACATTTAAACGTATCTTGTTTTTCCGTATTAAAACGCGTTTATTCGTTATATATCGAAAGTTTTATATAACGTTACGATATTTATATTACTAAAAAAAATTTATCGCCGGCCTTTACAATATATTTAAAAATTCCATGATAACTAATAATATTAAATCCGGATTCGCAAAATCAGAATTTATTTTATTCGATCCGAATTACGTTTTTTCCGAG
Source organism: Monosporascus sp. CRB-8-3 (assembly GCA_004155055.1). NCBI lineage: Eukaryota > Fungi > Ascomycota > Sordariomycetes > Xylariales > Monosporascus > Monosporascus sp. CRB-8-3. Next base: position 22,479 of record QJNZ01000387.1, read on the forward strand.
CTAAAAGTTTTAATTATATTTATATCGACCGTTTTTCCACTTTCTTTTATTAACTCTATTATTTCCCTACCTGTAAAAATTCTTAAAAATATTACTAAAACACTTTAACGGGAACGTTATTTATAAAGGGAAATCAAAAATTACTAGGGTAACTTGTCGATAAAGATATTTAAATCGGTTAATTTTTTAACAAAAAGTAACCTAATACTTTTTTATATAAAATCGCTTTTTTTCGAAAAAAAAAACGGTTACCTTTACGAAACGAATTATATCCTTAGTAAACGCCGGAAAACCAAAAACAAACGTTTTCAAAAAAGATATACTTATTATAAAAAAAGTACAAATTTGTATAACTACTAAGGAAAATAATAATAAATAATGGCAGCTAGTAACGGCCGAAAGGGGTTATTAATAAAAAGTTTAAACGAAAAAACGGAAATATAACGTTTACGGCAAACCCGGACATAATACGCGTAATTGTAAAAAATATATAAAAGCGTTTAATAATAAAAATCCGATTAATTTAAATTAATTTAATATATTACAATTAGTTAATTCGAATTTACTATCGTAACGTACTAAAAAATATGCAGCTTACTTATATATACAGTTCGCTTATATAGTACGTTAATAATAAAAAATATCATAATTTATTTTTAATATTAATTTTTTATTATAACCCTTTTCCTTTTTTTAAAAATTTTTAAATTTCGTAATAAATTATACGGAATTTCCTTTATCATATATAATTTTCCTAAATATTTTCTAAAAAAGAACCTTTACCTAGCCTTATTTATAAATACGTAGGTTTTTTAAAATATTTTTAATATTTATAATTAATTTTTTAGCCTAACGGCTTAGTAGTTGCAAGCCTAGGTGTCTTTTTCAATTGCGACAGGCTTAGGTACCCTGTTACGGTTAGGCGCGAAAAACGGTTAGTTTAAATTTAACTTAGGCCGCCGTTCCTTTAGGTATCGCCGGCCTAAAGGGGCTAAATTATAAGACTTCGGTTCCGTTACCGTATTGGCGATAATTAAAAAGTGGCTGGAAACTAATTACTATTAGGGGCGCTAGAAATTAATTAATTAATCGGGTATATCTTATTGTTAGTTACCGTATTATATAACCCGTATTACGTTTTTCCGGCCTTTAATTAAAAAGGGACGGTTTTTAAAGGGTATTTCCCGGTTGCGTTTATATAATTCTTTATATACGTATTTAATAAATAGATTAGCTTCTTATATATAGCTAGTTAAATACCTTAATAATACTTTTCTTTATTTAATTAATTTTTTAAAAGTAAAACTTAAAATATTATTTTATAGTTTTAAATTAACTTAATTAAATAAATAACTTTCCTTATTTATCGAAAAATTAAAATATATTTAACGTAATTTCATCTCTTTATTATTAAATATATTAAAATGGGTTTTCTTTTTTTTTTTTTTTTTTTACGTATTTTAAATAAAAGTTTAATTTTAAAATTATTTAAATTATTAAAACTTAAAAAATTACTAAAAATATTAACGTAGGATATAAGCGAACGAGCTATATAAGCGAGCGAGCCGTTCGGACCTATATAATAAAATCAGATTTTTAAAAATTTATAACTATATTAAGGCTTAATAGCTCAGTGGTCGCGAACCTGGGTGTCTTTTTTAATTGCGACAGGCTTAGGTACCTTATTTCGGTTAATTTTAAAAGACAGTTAGTTTAAATCCAGCTTGGGCCACCGTTCCTTTAGGTGACGCCAGCCTAGAAGGAGCTAGACCAATTGGGGCTTCGGCTCCGTTACCGTGTCGGCGATAATTAAGGGATGGCTGGGGTTTAGAACCAGTCGGGTCTAGAACCAGTTACGATTAGGGACGCTGGGAACTAATTAATTAATCGGGTATATCTTATCGTTAGTTACCGTATGTTATATAACCAATATTGCGTTTTTCCGGCCCTTGGCCAAGAAAAGACGGTTTTTAAGGGGTGCTCCCCGGTTGCGTTTGTATAGAACTATTTGTGTACATGTATGTAATGAACGGATTAGCTTGTATATATATAGCTAGATATTACAATGGCACTTTACCTTAAATAACTATATCAAACCTTTATAAAAACTAGTGAAACTTTTTAAACGCCTTTATAACAATGGAGTTAACCTATAATTAAATTGGCAAAAAATGTACGGTTAGATTGTACGAGCTATATATAATAATCTTTATTTTGCTTTAAAATCGGACCTATCTTTTTATAGCTCTTTAAAGGAATTTTTTTAAAGATTTAAAAAAATATTAAGTTATTTTTCATAAATTATCATTAAAGTTTACAGAATGTAATATTAGTTAATCAAGGTTTGTAAAATTGTATAATTTTAAAACATAATATTTTTTTAGATTTAAAATTTATTAAAATAATTTATATCTTAGAGAAAATAAAGTAAATCTTTTTTACATTTTTTATATAATTATTAGATATACTAATAAATATTCTAATAAACTTATATCGAAATCTAATATAAATTAACTAAGTTAAAACTCTTTGAATTAAAAGTGGGGCGAATTCGACTCGCTTGCTTATATAGCTCGTTCGCTTATATTCTACGTTAAAGGAATTATTATAACGGCTTTTTCGTTTTCGAAAACCTCCGGACATATTTAAAAATAAACTATCCGAATTGCCGGAGTTTCTATGTATTATATTTTTTTTTCTTTATATAACTTTTTCTTTTCTTCTTTTTTCACTTTTCGGATAATTAGGTTTTTAGGTAAATAAATTCTTTAATTTCATTTTAATTTTTTTTACCATTTTTACGACGGCGATAAGAGCTTTTTATAAACCTGTTTTTTTTTAATATTCCGTAAAGCGTTTTTATAAATATTTCTATTTTATAAGTTTATTATTATTTTTAATTAAGGTTATTTTTATTAAAATAAGTTTCCGAATTAAAATATATTTAATAATTACTTTAAGATATTACCTATTCGTTTTATTATATTATCGCTTTTTTTTAAAAATCTTTAAATCTTTAACTTTATATTTAATCGATTTAGTCTTTTATTCCCGTATTTTAATATCTTCATTAATTTTATTTCAATGAATTTTTAAAAATATATAAAATGATTTAATTTTAATTAAGGTTATTACTTTTATATAAAGGTTTTATATCGGTTTCTTAATTATCGTAATTAAAATAATAAAGTTTTTTTTCGAAAGAAATCTTAAAAACGGATTTTTTCTTATTATTACGTTTATTACGGACTTTTATTTTCTTTTTTACTATAACATTTTTCGTTTTAAATTTTTATAAAAATTAAAAAAAAAAGTATTATTTATATATTTTTTATTCGGTATTAAAACGAAACCTTTATCGGGTTAGTTCTTTTATTTAGTTATAAAAAATTACTTTAAAATACATTTTTATTATTTCTATATTATTATTAACTATTTACTTTTTCAATTTTATATTTTTTTAATTTAATATATAAATAATTTTAAACTAATAACTTAGTAATCGTAAGCCTGGGTACTTTTTTTAATTTATATAGGTTTAAATACTTTCCCTTAATTACTCGTAAAAAATAACTGGTTTAAATCTAGCTTAGGTTACCGTTCCTTTAGGTAGCTCCAACCTAAAGGAGCTAACTAATTAAGACTTCGGCTCCGCTACCGTATCGGCAACAACTTGAAAGATTAGGGGCTTTAGGAACTAATTAATTAAATTAATCGTATATTTAGTTATTTGTTTATTACCGTATTAAATAACCCGGATTACGTTTTCCGGCCCCTACTAAGAAGGGACGGTTTTTAAGAGGTACTCCCCGGTTGCGTTTATATAAAACCAGTTGTGCATGTATTTAGTAAATAGATCAGCTGTATGCTATATATATATATAGCTAAATACTCCGAATAATACTTGATGTTATATAAAAATAAGGATTTTATTTAATATATTACAATTACTAATTACTTAAAAATATTACTATATTAATAGTTATAATAATTAAAGTATAGGAATTTAGCGAATAACGTATAGTTATTTTAAAAAAACTTAAAAAAATTTACGGGCAATCGCTTTTATTTATATATTTAACTGTATAAAAGATGGTTCCTAGGTAGAGGCTGTTTTAAACAGCAGCCGCGGCCTAGATGTACTAGCTACAAGCACTTAAAATACTTATTGCCGGCATATTATAACAATTTCGTTTCGAATTTTTTTCGAAAAGGTTTTTTATATTTATAATATGATAATAATATATTAATTATTTATTGTTATATGTTTTTAATATATTTTTATATTTCTATTTACAGTTTTTGTTAAATATATATTAAGATTTGATATTATTTATAATATATTAAATCCTAAGTAATAAACCGAAATATATTTTATTAATTTCTAGATTAATTAATTCATAAAATAATATCGAAATTAACAATTTGTTTTTTTTAAGAAATGTTTTAAAATAATTAATTTTACGCTTAATCTATCCGTTGTCGTAAGCGAATTTTTACTTGTCGATATTTTCTATTTATAAGCGTTTTTTGATAATAATTTTAATTGGATTATTACCTCCGAATTAATATAATTTATAATTATCGTTCCGTAATTTATTAGTATAATATATTAATTTTTTAATTAGTACTTATATTATAATAACGTTATTACGTTTAAACCCTTTTAAAAATGTTATAATTTATTTCCTTTTCGATTCGTTTTCTTATAGCTCTTTTATAAATAAGCTATCTTTTTAAGATTTATAGGAATTTTCGTATTTCCGTTATATCTCGTCTATTTTATATTTGAAACTTTTCTTTAATTATTTTTCTATTCGTTTTTATTTTCTTTAACGTTGTTCGAATTGTTCTTATATTTTTTTTTATTTACTAATATCCTTTAAAATTATTTCTTTTTTTTATAATTCGTATTTCTTTTTATAATTCTTTAAATTTTAAATTTGGTTTTAAGTTTTTCGATAAATCTTTTATCGCTATTATAGATCTTTAATATACTTTATTTAAAATATTAATTCTTTAACAATCCGTTAATATAATTTCATAATCGTATTATAAAATAACTTTTTTTTAACTTAATAATTTCATTTATTTTAATAATATTAAAATTTTCTCGTTAAATAAGTTTTTCTTTATATTTAACTTTTTGCCGTAACTATTTTATTAATTTTATTTCAAGTTATTATAATTTTTAAATAACTGTATTATCTTTCGTTTTATAAGTTATTACCTTTTAAATAAATAAAATCAAACTCTTATTACTATAAACGTATAACTCTTTACGGGATATATTTCTTGAATTTTTCGTAAATATAATATTAATAACGTCGACAGTTAATAACGTAAAATTTACTACATTAATTAACTTCTTTTAAATATAAAATCTTATCTTATTTTTATTACTATCGAATTTATTTTTATATATCTTATATTATTTCTTATAACCGCTAACGATAACGTTTTATTTTTTAAATCTATATTAAAAACGTTATAATATTACTAAGTTATTATTAATATTATTGTCGGCAGATGTGATGATTTATTGTTGGAGGTTGAAAGGATTGAAAGGGCTTTGATTTGTGGCCCTAGGATTGCAAGGACAAAAGAGCTGAAGGCTATATCTAGCTGCTCTCCCCCCCCTAGTTGGAAAGGATAGGATATATCAGAACCACAGCCTGAAGAATGCAACATAATTTGCCCATATGGTAGCATTTTCTGGTTTTGTCTTTTGGAAGAATTGATATCCTGATCCACCCATTTTGTGTTGTAATTCGAGGTACCGTTCGTTTCGGTATAGAAGGCTAGAAACGGCAGGTTCGGCGTAAGGGCGCTTTGAAGCAAGGAAATTGCGAAGGCTCGGTTTTAGAGAAGAAGGCTTAGAAGTCCCCTTAATCGTTTCGAACAGGACTGAAGCGTTTGCATATGCAGGGCCGTTGTCGATTAGAAGCAGAGGCTCGTCGACGCGGTGATATCCGAGAGGATTTGAAAGAGAGAACTCGAGAAAGAACCACAGAAAGAACCCTGGAGAGAACCAGGAAGAGAGCTAAGATGGTAACTGGAAAAGGAACAGCGTTTGGAAAAGACGTGGTGGGTTAGCCGGAGGGCTTTGACATGGAATAACTGATGAAGGCGTTCGCCAAGCTGTCGAGTAACGTTACGAAGAAGAAGGATACGTACCTGGATTGGAAGTATTTCGACTTTAAGTTGAGTAAAAAAAATCGGCTGCAAGGCAGTAATAACTGGGAGATGTGGAAGACGGCTGTTTGGGTAGCCCTGATGGCGGTTAGGTACTGTAACGGTAATTCGGCGAAGTTTAGCCATATTGATGAAGCCAAATTGGCCGCTGCGGTTGTTGCTAACGTTAAGAAGCTCCTATGGCAGTCGTTACTAGATTTATAAGGGAACGGAGATTATTAAGGTGTATAACGACTTTGTCGCCGAATTTCGAGAAAAGGAAAAGGATTTGAAGAAAGGAAGTGGCAATAGCCATAACGCGAACCGGTGGAATAAGCTTTTATGGAATAAGGATGGCCAGTTACTTTGTTACAAGTGTGGTAAATACGGATATATGGCGAAGGATTGCCTAAAGCGGAGGAATGATGGCTTAAACGAACGGTCGAAGCGTAATGTAGAATACGAAGTTAGTTTTATCCCGGAGGGGCTGCAAAATTTGTATAGGACGGATGGAAAGACTTTTTAGGGCGACGGCGAGGTTTAAATGGCTTTATGGCAACCCTAGGGCCATAAGGACGTGTCGGCAGATGTAATGATTTATTGTTGGAGGTTGAAAGGATTGAAAGGGCTTTGATTTGTGGCCCTAGGATTGCAAGGACAAAAGAGCTGAAGGCTATATCTAGCTGCTCTCCCACCCCTAGTTGGAAAGGATAGGACATATCAAAACCACAGCCTGAAGAATGCAACACAATTTGCCCACAATTATATTAATATTATCCTGGTTTTCGGTTATTAATTAGTCCGCGTTTAAATAACGTTAACCCTTTTTTTAATTATTATCTTTATTATTTCTTTATTATCTTTTAAATATTAACTTTTACTTTTCTTATTAAAAAATCTTATAATCGGGTTTTTTATATTGAAAATATATAAATAAAATCCAATTCCGGTACCGGACCGTTTCGATTTTTATAAGGTTTAATTACGTTTTATAAAATGTAAAACCTATATTATACTCTTTTATTTAATTAAATTTATAATATTTTAACCGAAAGATATATAAAGTAAAGTGCTATTAAGGTATTTAGCTAGCAATATATAAGAAGCTAATCCGTTTATTAAGTACGTATATAAAGGATTATATAACGCGATTAAAGAGTACCTTCGAAAGAACCGTACCTTTTAGTAAACCGGATAAAAAAACGTAATGCGGGTTATTAATACGGTAATAAATAAATAGTTGTATACGATTAATTTGATTAATTCCTAAAGCCCCTAATTACTTTAATTAATCGCCGACACGGTAGCGGAGCCGAAGCCTTAATTGGTTTAGCTCCTTTAAGTTGGCGCTATTTAAAGGAACGGTAGCTTAAGCTGGATTTGAACTAGTTATCTTTTTTAATTAATTAAAGTAAGGTGCTTCAGCCTGTATTAATTAAAAGAAATACCTAGGTTCGCGACTATTAAGCTATTAGGCCAAACCGAAAGATATATTAACCTTTTTTTTATCTTTCGAACTATCGGTTGTTAATTTTTATAACTTTAATAATATACTTATTTAACGTAATTAATCGCTTAATCTTATAATTTTATTTATAATATCATTTTTTAATATTTCTTAAAATATATCGATTAAAATATCGTTTTATATATATATTTATCCGGTTTTAACTATTAAATATCGAAATTTTATTATATATTTAAATATTAGTTTTTTTTTATCGTAATTATAAGATATATTATACGGTAATACCTTCTTTATTCAATTTATCGAAATTAATTTTTAATTTTTTCTAAATATTAACGTAATTAAAAAATCTCCTTTATAAGCTTTTTTATATCGTTCTTTACGTTTTCTAGATAATCTCTTATAATTATCCTAAACTAATGGAATATATTTTTGTTAAAAATGCCGCGACGGCGAGAATTTAATTTTTAAGGTCGTTAAAAGCTTAAAACCTCAGGTAAATTCTTATTTACGTAAAGAAATTTTAAAGATTACTTTTCCCGTTATAAGGTTAAAATTTTTAATCTTAATTTTTAAAATATTAAAAGTTATTTTAATTTATTTCGTAAATTACTAAACCTTAGTTTTTTATATTTTAAACTTATTCTGGAATTACTAATTAATAATATTCTTAATATTAAATATGACTTAATATTTAAGGATATTATAAAATATTATTATTTAAATTATTAATCTAATAAAATATATATATCTCTTATAATATAATAGAATTTTTAATAAATCTTATAGTATCCGTAAATCCAAGATTATTAAATCTATGTAGATTTAATTAAATCTTGTATTTAGAGAAAATCTAAATTACGTAATTCGATACTATAAGTTAAACCGTTCTTAGTAGCTAGGTTTGGCTAGGTCATAATATATAAAAGGGTTTAAACGAAATACCGAAAATATAATATCTACGGCAAACCCGGATATAATCCGCGCACTTATAAGAACATTATAAGAACGATTAATAATAAGAAATTTAAATAATTTAAATTAATTTTTAACGTTATAATAATTTTTTTTAAAATTCGTTATCGTAAAATATTAAAACACGAATAATTCTTTTATATAAGCGACTCGGTTATATAATATCTTATTATATATTAAATTTTATTTTAAATCGAAAATATCGTTATATTTTAAAACTTAAATCCATAAAAATAACTTTAAACAAATAAATAAATTATTTTACAACGTCGCGAAATCTTTTATAATATTATATAACGAAAATATCTTTTTATAAATAATTATTAACAATAATTATTTTAAAAAAAAATTATTTTCGTTTAATTTTACTATTAATTTAAGTTATCTGTGGGCAAATTGTATCGCATTCTTCAGGCTGTGGTTCTGGTAGTCCTAGTTCTAGGTTCCTCATTTCCAACTGGGGGGGAGAGCAGCTAGATATAGCCTCCAGCTCCTTCATCCTTGCAATCCTAGGGCCACAAATCAAAGCCCTTTTGATCCTTTCAACCTTCCAACAATAAATCATCACATCTGCCGACATTATCTTAAAACATCTAATAACTTCGGGAAAAAATATATTATTTTAAATATATATTATTTATATTCGATACGTATTATAAAAATGACAGTTAAAATAAATTAAATTCGGTATTTAACGTCTTGGGTAAGAATTTCGTACCTAGAAAGTGGTATTATTAGGCCATTAGTCCCGTATTTTTACCCTTAAGCCCGTTATCGTTCAGGGTCTAAACCTTTTTTTATTACGTCGGTAACAGCGGCCGTTTTCGCCTATAAGTTAATTTCGCAAAACGATATGCCGTTACTTAACAGCCGGGCCTAACTTTTTTATCGGCCTAAGTTGTGGTGTATTTCGGACGTTGCTAGACTTGATTTATATGGGGACGAACCTTGAGGATACTGGGTCGGCAAAACGTTTGCGCGATACTTAGTTACTGAGACGGACGTAATTAAGTACGACCCAACGCCGTTATACTGGGCTGTTGATAGGGGAGCCGTAAGCGTCGTTAAGGTGTTGATAGCTGGCGGAGCGGTCCTGACGTCGAATGATAGCACGGGCTCGATTCCGCTGACTTTTGCGGTGAAATCATAGTCTTTGAAATACGAGACTTAACTTCAGGATAAGCTTAAAGCTGTACTAAAGAACGATGGTATCGATCGGTTAGGCCTTCCAGATTTAAGATGGGGCCTGGATTTTAATTAGTGGTAGTGGCACCTTAAGTGTTAGCAGCAACGCACTGTCCCAGCAAATGTCAACTGAATCATCGCCGGCATGTTCAAACCCAGCAAGCAGCTTTATAGGGGAACAGTGGCACGAGTGAGAACGATGTTTCGGAGATACCTACATGCGCCTCATAATGTTTGGGCGCCACAATAGCAGTCATGGTCCTTCTGTCCGTATTGCTTACTGTGAACGGGGCGGCGTTCCTCTTCGTTTGGATGAAAAACGGCGAAACCGAATAATACTTCGATAGGAGGATCGCTGAGCTTCTGGTAGTGCGCGTGTAGTACGCCATGAATTAGCAGGTCAGAGCACAAAAGTATAATGGGCTGGACAGAGTATCCTGGCGTCCCTTTTGATGCTACCAAGTTTAGCGCGGCGTATCTGGGGGGGAGCCATCGTGAAGGTAATATTGCTTTTTGCCCTCGTTTACTTGCAGTGATATTGTCAGTCACGCCCTTACCTACGACAAAAGTGTTGAAATATTTACACCTTTTTAACATGTTACCTGTCAATTAGGCTGTTCAACAGTAGGTTTGAGTTACACGAGGTACAAAAACCCCTTTCCTAAGCAACCGCAGTATATAACTACAAAGTTTTGAGACTAAACATCTACATTGCCTAGCCCTGCCCAGACACTAAGTGATGCTTGTTGTAGCTTGGATTTATACACCGACGCATACGTGGTATCCAAGCTACAGGCTGCTGCAATCAGTGCCCACATTCGGGTTCCACCTGTTGAAGTTCACCTTGGTGATGGCGTACTTCTTGATGATCGCATCGCAGTTATCTCCGCTCGCAACCTTGTGCCACTTCTTACAGCCGCAGATAGCCACAGGCTGCGTAGGCGTAGGAGCCGTCGGGTTGCACGTCGCCGTAGGTTTTGCTGTGGGGCTAGTAGGGGTCCCGGGGACACCTGGAATGTTCAGTTAATTAACCGAGGGATTCCCTCGGAGTAGCACACGGACTTACCAATACAGTAGTAGTATCTCAGTCAAAGTCCCCAACAGTCGGCACCCACAGCTGGGTTCCAGCTTCGAAACTGGGCGAGACTGAAGGCACCGTATTTGTCCACGATCTTCTGCCAAGTATCCCCGGAAACGGCGTTATAGTATCGCTGGCAGTTGGCCACTATCCTGTCCTGCGTTGGCGACGGGCCTCCAGGCTTCCTCGTGGTGGTCGGCGGAGGCTTGGTGGTGGTAGGCCGCGCGGTCGGAGTCTCAGGTACTCCGACACAGTAGTAGGTCTTGGCCCACAGGCCGCTGCAGTCCTCGCCAACGGCCGGATTCCACTTAAGGAAGTCGACAAACGTGAAGGTTCCATGAGCCTTGACGATCTTATCACATGTGTCACCAGCCACCGCAAGGTAGAACTTGGTACAGGTGTCGATCAGTCCTTCCTGGGTCGGGCTCGGCTTCAGGTCACCCGTAGGCGATGGCGGCGTGGTCGTGGGTGGTGCTGTGGGAGACCCCGGAACGGCGACGCAATAGTACGTCTCGGCCCAGAGCCCGGAGCAGTCGTCTCCTACGGCCGGGTTCCACTTAAGTCGGCAAACGTGAAGACGTTTCCGTGGGCCTTGACGATCTTGTCGCAAGTGTCACCCTTGACCGCGAAATAGAACTTGTTACAAGTGTCGATCAGCCCGCCCTGCGTCGGGCTGGGCTTCGGCTTCTCAGTGGGCGTTGGCTGGACGGTGCTGATGGCCGATGTCGTGGTTGGGCGAGGCTCGCCGTAGTTCACCTCGATGCAGTACGAATTCCCAACTTTGATGCCGCTGTAGTCATCTTTGACGCTGGGATTTTGTGAGCAGCATGGTTAGGTAAAAAAAGTACATCAAGCAACCCCTATATGGAGAGAGCAGTGTCCGCTTACCCACTCGACGAAATCGGCATGCGAGATGCCCCAACTCTTCTCGAAGTACTGGCAGTCATAGGATTCGTCGTAAGCAGTATCGAAGAATGTGCAGTCCGGTGCCGTACCGGGATCGACAGGTCCGTCCTGTCGGCGGACCGCCTGTGCGGCCTTGGTGGTCGAGGCCGCGGTTCCGGCTACCAGGAGGGAATGGAAAAGGAGTAACCGATGCTGCATGGCGGGCGGGTCGCGCAGAGCTGGTTTCCGAGACAGAAAAGATCAGCGTGTGCTTGGTAACAGTGCTCCAATGCTATCGTGAGACAGCAGACCACGCCTCCTTTTTAACATTGAGTGCATATTTCCGCTATACGGCCACCACCACAAGCCTTGTTTAGCTTATAGAAGATATCCGAACAGTGATATTAATGCATGTGACTTTTCTTTACTGTTAGCACTAACACTTTATTCCCATTTTATTAGCTTCTTCGGCGATTCCCGTCGTAAACAGCTAACCTGCAAGGTCTGTGAATAATGTGGGGATAACGAGGTTACATCCTTGCTCCCATCTTATGCTAGTACATGAATGAAGTTCTACGCCGCAACACCAAGGCAATCTTTTTTGGGCATATTTAGGTAAGTCGGTCTCGATCTGTCCCACAATCAACCTTCCAGACCATAAGGGATTTTCACCGTCATGTTTAGTTATACGCCTGATATATGAACAGGTACTCCTTAAAATAAGCATTTATGTCGTATAATTTATCCTACTTGTATCCGCTTGGAAGCCCAGAAACTGCAGTAATGATTGCTTCAAGCGGTGCCTTCCCTAAAAGTCAACTTAAGTGTTATGAACCCAATTCTTTATTGGACGATTCGGTGTCGACCGGGTCTTTTGACCCACTGTTCAAAAATTGTTAGTACTGCAGTTAGTTGGCCTTCACGCAGATAGGATATCCTATAGATCGCACGATCCCTGAAAGCTTCGCGAATGCGTACATGTTCATGCGTACCCTAGGGTGTGCAATTTTCCACCCGTGCGTACCTATTCACTACCCATAACGTAAATTAATACATTATGAAAGCTTAATCCTTACGGTTACCTATTAATAATTATCATAAAGGCAATTCCGTAATACTTGCAGACTTTTATTACTTATAATTGAAAAATCATCGTGAGTACTCGTGGGTAACGTGGGTTGGGGGTTAGTGCAAACCCCAGCGTGCCCAGCTTGATGCAATCTAAATCAGAACTACCCGACGTCGTACTAGATCCGCCGGGGGTTCAAAGGATCAGATGCCCAGCCCTAGGCGCCGAAAAATGTGATGGCTCTATTCCATGTGGATCCTTGACCCGGTGCCCACGTGTGGGTAAACGGCCCGGTCGTGGATACGGAGCGACTGGGGTGTCGGAACTTTTCAGCTCGTGGGCCCACAAGGCTCTGGTGGGTGGATATTGCGCGGGGCCAGTGCTAGGTTGCTTAAGCGGTGCGTGGTGAAGGACTATGGTCTACCTCTCCTGGAAAATGTGGGTGGGATATCAATACATAGCTTCGAACGAAATGGCGATGGAAGGCATGCACATTGGTGTAGCAGCAGCTGAGTTGTCAGGGACTTGCGGACGACTCCCCATGAAGCAATACATACGGTACTTAGACGGCGATACGATCTGGGAATAAGCTGCTAGTATATTTAAAAGTGAATCAGGTTGGGATAGTCGTCACCCTTCTTAAGACCTCGTAATAGTCAGTCACGGATAGTTAAGGAAAAGGGGGAAAGCGTAAGAGAAAAGTATGTGCACGTAGCTACAATAAGAATTACTTCTAGTAACTAGCTATCTACTCTAAACGGGCTTTGGCTCCTAATGTTTCTAATAGCAGCAAATAGTGCTGATCCAATATCACCATCATGTTTATATCTAGGCCCAATGACACCGCCCACCCACCAGCGAGAGTCTCGGAACTGTCCGCGGAGAGGCGAGTTGACTAGCATGGGGATTTCTTCGGGCCAGATATCGGACTCCTTAACGATGTTCCCGTGTCCGTCAAGCATGAGGAGTCGGAAGCTGTCTACCTTGTTCTCGTTCTCGCTCTCGAACGAGTCGCGGTTCGCGATCGCCAGCCAGCGCTGCTGCGCCTCGTAGAGCACCAAGTCCTCCAGGACGTTCTCCTTAGACAGCGAGTCATAGTAGTTCTCGTCGATAAGGTCGGGGTGAAAGCTGCGCAGATGGTCCGCCATGCTACGCGTCTTCGCAAGCGCCTTGGCATTCGGTAACCGCGGCTGTCCGCTGCAGCCAACAAGCTCGGGCAGGACGTCGAGGACCCTGTGCCACTGGTCGTCCGGGAGGTTGAAGTGTTCGCGGTCGTCCAGAATGCGCCACCAGCTGTCCTCCTCGGATTCGGAGCCGCCGTTGCCCATTTCGCGGTCGAGCCACTCCTCAAATTTCGCGGCAGCTTCCTCGTCGTTGCCGTAGTACGTCCGTAGGATGATAAGCCCTTCGGGCCTGTCCTGCCAGATGTGCGCCGCGATCTTGCGAAGGCGCAAGGGCCGCCAAGGCGCTAAAACGGACTGGACCTCGGACTCGATCGGGACTCGCGATATATTGCCGTTGTTTGCTACCGCACACCACTCGGCAGGCACGTTCTCCATAGCCAAGAAGGCCCGGATAAGCGTCCTACGCTGTTCCTCAGGCGCTAAGGACGAAGCCGGGTCCCAATTCCGCTGTACGCACACGTTTGTTAGCATGTAAAGCGCCTCGCGCTCCATTTAATGACTGTTGTTAAGCCTTACGATCAGAAACTGTTCGGCGGGGAGTGACCCCCAGGCCGGGGAAACCTCTGTTGCGTCGTCGGTGGGCTCCGCCATGGTGATCCTGGTATAGCTCGTTTTGGGAGGAGATAGGATGTGGTGTTGAGGGGAAAGAAGGCAGATCGAAGGAGCTGCGCCGCCTCCAAGAAATTATAAAGGCCTCGAACCTGAGAATATAACCGATAAGTGGCGCAGGGCTCTACTTTATGTTACACGAAGCCTAGCCCTTAGCTTCGCTGAAGCAGGAAGTGTATACTACGGTGTCAGGCGAAAGATTTAGAAGAGCTGTACTATGGTAAGTACCAGTGCCTTACCGCTATTCCAGTATAGGCTCAGGTTGTCCACGGCTAAAAATTTGGAGCCATCCTATTTCGGCTATATTTTATTTTTTCCTAAATAAGTTGTTAGCTGCTAGCTTTCTGCCAAGCTCTATAAGACTTATTAACACCTATATGTTAAACTTTAACGTTTTAAGTGGGATTTTTAATTAATTATTATTATTAATATATTATGATTTTTAATGTTTACTTATAAGTCCGGAGAATTAATAATTTTATAATCCACTTACGATACGGTCCGTATTATATAATAACGTTAACAAGATATAAAGGATTAAAAAATAATACGCGTTACGAAATAGTAATTAATTAATAAATCCGAAATAGAGCTTTTAACGTTAATTTTTATAATTATTATAATATTAACGATGTTTTAAAGGAAATTAAAGTTTAAAAAATTTAAAACAGTTAAAAAGGTAAAGAAAGTTAGATATTAAGTAAGTTAATAAAGAATTAATTAATTTTTTAATATATTATTATAATGCGTTTTATTTTATGAAATATTAAAGTATAATAGATATATTACTATAGTGTTAATATTAATTGAAAATATTATAAAATATATACAAAATCAGAAATAATAAGTAGGTATAAGACCATAGGAGGTATAAGTAGGTTACTTATAAGTTACTAGAAAGCTAACAGCTGTTAATGTGCTAAGGAAAAATAAAATATAACCGAAATAGGATAGATTAAAATTTGGGGCATTTTCTAGGTATTCGGATAGCACCCCTCTATACGCTAACATAAGTGCCCTGCTTAAAGTGAAGACCTAAGATAACCACTCCATCTACGCCCTACCCCCTTAACGCACTACTATTTCCCATATAAAATCAATGAAATCGTATATTTATAATTAATTAATAAAAATAAATATTAAAACAGGGGTAGGAAAATGATATTTAAAAATAAAAATCGAAATTAAGAAAATTAATCTTTAATAATGTCTTATATAAATTAAATAGGGCCTAATAGCTCAGTAGTCGCAAACCTGGGTATCTTTTTCAATTACGACAAGCTTGGGTACCCTATTACGGTTAAACGCAAAAAATAATTAATTCAAATCCAGCTTAGGCCACCGTTCCTTTAGGTAACGCCAGTTTAAAGGAGCTAAACTATGGGGTTTCGGTTCCGCCACCATGTCGGCGACAATTAAAAAGTGGCTAGAAACCAGTTACGATTAGGAACGTTAGGAACTAATTAATTAATCGGGTATATCTTATCGTTAGTTACCGTATTATATAACCCGTATTACGTTTTTTTATCCGGCCTACTAAGGGGTACGGTTTTTTCGGAAGTGCTTTCTGGTTGCGTTATATAATTCTTTATATACGTACTTAGTAAATAAATTAGCTTCCTATATATAGCTAGCTAGATACCTTAATAGCATATTACCTTATATATAAATTAAATAGAAATTTATTAAAATTAAACGTTTATATTTATTTATAATTATTACCGTAAAAACTATTAATAATTACCGTATTCTAAAATACTAAGTAAAGTATTTATCGTATTAATTATTAATATAATTACTTCGTATTTTTAACTTAGCTTAAATAATACGGCTTAAACTTAACGACCTTATATATTTATTTATAAATAACTATTAAACAGAAAATTACAAATATTTAACTTAAATTTTAAATCTAAATTTATTAATTTTTTAAAAAAATATTATAAAATTTTTAACCTTATATTTTTAATAACGTATTATATAAGCTCGCGAGCTAAATAAGTTCGCGAGCCGTTTTTTGGCACCTTTTAATAATAAATTCGAATTAATTAACTATAATATATTAAATTAATTAAAATTAATCAGATTCTTTTTTATTAAACGTTTCTATGGTTTTTTTACAAATACGCGTATTATATCCGGGTTTACCGCAAACGTTATATTTCCATTCCTTCGTTTTAACCCTTTTACGATAATTACCTTTAACGGATATTAGTTGTATTTTTTATTACCCCTTTTTTTTCGGCTAAGAAAGTTTGTCCTTTTTATATAGTAAATGTTTTTTTTTTTTAAAAACGTTTATTTTTGGTTTTTCGACGTTTGCTTAAAATATAGTTCGTTTCGCGTAATTAGGTAATTTCTTTTCGAAAAAAAGTAACTTTGTATAAAAGTAATAAGTTACTTTTTATTAAAAGATTCGCCGATTTAACGATTTTTGTCGGCGAGTTACCCTAATGATTTTTAATTTTTTTTTGTAAATAACGTTTTTATTTTATCGTTTTTTTAATATTTTTAAGGGTTTTTATAAATAAGGAATAAATAGAACCGGCGGAAGTTAACGGGGAAACGGTTAGCGTAAATATAATTAGAAAAATTTTAAGTTCGGAAAAAATAATATTAAAATCGAATAAAACGAAATTAATTTTCGTAAATCCGGATTTAATATTATTAAACGTTATAATAATTTTAAACGCGTCGCAAAAGCCGGTAAGGAAATTTTTTTTGGTAATATAGATATAATAACGTCGTATTAGGTTTTCGATATATAACGAATAAACGCGTTTTTAAAAAAAAATACGTTAAAAGGTTGGAATTTATGCGAAAAATATACGGATATATAAAGTATAATAATGTCGTAATTAGCGTAATATTTTTCGAATTTTATTAAATAATAGTTTTTGTAACCGTTAAAAATAAAGAAATATTTCGATTTTTTCGTACGCGTTCGAATATATTAATCGAAATATTAAATTTATTTTAAATTTAATTCGTTCGTTATTTAGTTATTATTACTTAATGCGATTTTTTAATCGGTTATTAGTAATAAGTTATTACGGAATTAAGATTTAAAGTATTTTTTTTTGTTATAATAATAAATAGCGGTATAATTTAATTTTGGGAATTAATAGTTTAAATAATTGTAATTTATTTTTTATTCTTTTATTAAGTTTATTTAGGTTTTTTACGTTTTTCGGTATTAATAATTATTATGCCTATTATTATAAAAAGCTTTATTAAAAATATGTACCATTAGGTATTTAGCGTAACTGATCTACCTATTACATATATATACATTAGTTCTTACAAACGCGACCGGAGGGTACCTTTAAAAACCGTACCTTTTAAAAGGCCGGATAAAAAACCCGATTAATAGAAGTTTTCTAATACGGTAACAAATGCGATTACGTACACAATTAATTGATTAATTCCTAAAACCCCTAATCGCGGCTAATTTAAAAGCTCCCAGCTACCTAATTGTTGCCGACACAGTGGCGGAGCCGAAACTCTAACTGGTTAAGCTTTTTAAGCTAGCGCCACCTAAAAAACGGTGTCCCAAACTGGATTCGAACTAATTAACTCTTGCAATCAATCGTAACAGGGTGCCCAAGCCTGCAGCGATTAAAAAGAAGCCACCTAGGCTTGCGACCACTAAGCCATTGGGACATAAAAAGCTTTATTAAAAATTTAATCTCGTCGAAGTTATAAATATCCTTTTTTATAATACCGTATTTTACGATAGTAACCCGAATAAGTTCGAATTATTTACGAAATATTTCTGGATTTTCGTATAATATTTTTTAATAATTAATTTTTCGATTTAAATACGTTTCGAATTTTTTTTACCGTTTAATAAAGTTAAATACTTAGTTAGTCCCGATATATTCCGTAATACGTTATGTAAATAATAAATTCGTTATATTTTTAACGTATTAACGCTAGATAGAAAACGTTTACGTATTTAAATTAAGGATTTATTCGATAATAAATTTTTTTTTAATCGGCGTTAATTTTCGTAAATAGGAAATAATATCGGTTCGGGCGTATTAACCGTAATATCGGGCTTTTAAAGTAAATTCGGGAATGTTATATATAAAATGTAGTTTTTTAAAGTTAAACTTTAAGTTTCGTTTTTTAACCTAAATAATTAAATTTATCCTAAATTTTTTTATAAAACGTTTTATGTTATAAGTGTTAAAAAATTAACAATTAAAGTTAAGTAATTAAAATGTTAATAAAAACAGCTTACGAGCTTATTTAGCTCGTAAGCTTATATAGAACGTTATACGTTATATTATTAATGTTTTAAAAAGAAATGTTTTTTATATAAAATTAAGTTTATTATTTTTTAAATATATTATATTATTTATTTAATAAAATAATATATAAAGTAATTAGGTTTAAGTCGTATTATTTAAGTTAAATTAAAAATATAAAATAATTATATTAATAATTAATACGATAAATGTATTACTTAATATTTTCGAATACGGTAATTATTAATAGTTTTTACGGTGATAATAAATTATATATTTCGATTACGAAAAACCTTATTTCGAAACCGATTATTAAGTTTTCGTAAATACGTAATTTCTCGATTAATATCGGTTAAAAAGCTTACTTACGTAATGCCGATAAACTTCGACCTTAATAAACCTTATATCTTCTGGCTGGTTCGATAGGGGGGATTTCCTGGAAGGCAGATAATAACTTAAAAAATGTTAAGTTTTTCGCGATAAACCTTAAGTCCGTATAAAATAGCTGCTTTACAACCCTTTACCAGTCCTACGACTTTAACCTCGATCGATTTTACGACTTATAATAGAAAACATCGACTGTATAAAAAAACTGCTAGGAAAATTAGATATAGGCGGTAAAGGGTTTGAGAACTTCGAAGTTCAATTTTTGGCTCGATATAAGGAGGATTACGAGCGATAATTTGTCCGGCTGCTCCGGATTGCGAAAACCGTCCAGAATTCGGTTAAGAATAGTCGTCGATAGGAGCATAACTGGGCAGTCTGAAGTTACCTTGGAATAAAACGCCCAAGCGGTTAGGATTATACTAATTTTTTTATATCGGAAGAACTTACTTACGAAAAGGTTAGGGTTTAATAAAGTCTAACAACCGATAATATAATCTATTAATTTGTTTAATTTTATTATACGGTTACGTTTTTTCTAAGAAGAAATAAAAATATTATAAAAAAGAATTTATAAATATAACCGATATATTTAAATAATTATATATAAGGTTATTAGGTTTAATTCGTATTATTTAAGCTAAGTTAAAGATATAAAGTAATTATATTAATAATTAATACGATATGTATTTTACTTAATATTTTCAAATATAGTAATTATTAATAGTTTTTACGGTAACGATAAATTATATCTCGGTTACGAAAAACTTTATCCCGAAACCGATTATTACGTAATACCGACAAGCTTTAACCCTAATAAACCTTATACCTTTTACGGTTTAATAAAGGGAATCTTAAATAATAACTTAAAAAATATTAAGCTTTTCGTAATAAATCTTAAATCTGTATAAGATAATTACTTTACGACCCTTCGTTAATCTTATAACTTTTTTAACCTTAATTAATTTTAAGGGTTTTTAAACTTTTATTAATTAAAATAACTAAAATATACCGGCTAAGTTCGAATATAAAGTGCTAATATTCCGTACCTCCGGAATCTCGACGGAAACGGTCTCGATTATATTATCCGATCTAAATAAAATAATTGGCCGAATAAAATATATTAATACCTTTATCGATATTAACAACTTTTCTAAAAAAAATCGGATTTTATTTTTTATTTTCGAATACGATTTAATTTAAAACGGTAAAAATAATCGATCTTTACGTAAACTTATATTAAAAAATTGCTAGCAAAATTGAAAAATAACGATAACGGGCTTAAAATCGTTAAAATTTAACTTTTAAATCCATATAAATTAAAAATTTACGAATAATAATTTATTCGGTTACTCCGGATTACGAAAACCGTTTAGAATTCCGTTAATAATGGTCGTTAATAGGGGCATAACTAGGCAATTTAAAGTTACCTTAAAGTAAAACGCCTATAAAAAGGTTAAAGTTTAATAAAGCTTAATAACCGATAGTATAATTTATCTATTTATTTAATTTAGTTCCACGATTACGTCTTCTTTAAGGAGACTTAAATAATTATATATAATCTTTTTAATTTATATCTTTACTAACGTATTATATAAACAAGTCGCTCGTTTATTACGTAACTAATTTTATATTTAATATAATACTAAAAACTTTACGAAAACGTAATATATTTTAATATAATTTTATATACCTATTTAGGATATAAATCCACAGGGATTAGCAAAGTTACATCCGGGTTCAACCGGTTTTAGTAATTCTATTAATATATTTTATATTATTAAATATTATATTAAAATCTTAAATAAAACAATTAATACGTGATAAAAATTATTCATATTTTATATACGACTTTTAAATATTATATTAAACGTTATAGTATTTTTTTAATTTTATAAATAATTATGTTTTAAAGATATAAAAAAGCGGGTTTTATTTAAAGGTTAAAAATATAAATCAAGTTATATTTTAATAAGCATTATAGGGATAATTTTGCGATTTTAAGTGATTATATATTACGTAATAATTAAAAAGTTGTTAAAAAAGGCATAATTTAATATAACGTTTATAAGTATACGAATTTATTTATTAATTTTATACACAAGGTTATTAAGTTTAAGTCGTATTATCCAGGCTAAGTTAAAAATACGAAATAATTACACCAATAATTAATACGATAAATACTTTACCTAATATTTTCGAATACGGCAACTATTAATAATTTTCACGGTAATAATAAATTATACGTCTCGGTTATAAAAAGCCTTATCCCGAAACCGATTACGTAATACCGACAAGTTTCGACCCTGATAAACTTTATGCCCTTTAATTAATTCAGCAAAGGGAATCTTTTAAAATGTTATAACTTAGGAAATATTAAGCTTTTCGCAATAAACCTTAAGTCCGTATAAAATAACTACTTTACAACCTTTTACCAGTCCTATAACTTTAATCTTAATCGATCTTATAATTTCTTAAATCCCTATTAATTAAAATAGCTAAAATATACCAGGCAATTCCTATTATAAAATACCGATCTTCCGTAATTATAAAATCTTTACAGAAAACTTTTTTTTTTTAAGTTTTTAAATTTAATAAAATTTTAAAATAAATTAAAAATTTCGATACTTCCGTTAATTTAACCAACTTTTTTTAAAAAAATCGGGTTTTACTTTTAATTTTCGGATACGATTTAATTTATATAAACAAAAATAATTAAAAATTAAATAACCTTATAATAAAAAACATTAACCATATAAAGAAACTGTTAGAAAAACTGGATATAGGTAATAAAGGGCTTAAAAATTTCGAAATTTAACTTTTAATTCGATGTAAATTGGAGGATTATAAGCGATAATTTATCCGGCTGCTCCGGATTACGAAAACCGTCCAGAATTCGGTTAAGAATAGTCGTCGATAGGGGCATGACAGGGTAGTCTGAAGTTACCTTAAAGTAAGACGCCTGTAAGAAGGTTAGGGCTTGGTAAAGCTTAGTAACCGATATTACAATCTATCCATTTGTTTAATTTGGTTCCACGGTTACGTTTCCTCTAGGGAGATTATTAATTTTATATAAAAATATAAACTTTGATTTTAACTTAAAAAATTAAATCTTAACGTATTTAAAACGGGTTTTGATAATATATATTAAATTATAAATAAAAAATAATATTATCGTAAAAACTATTTTTAAATCGGTTAAGAAATAGTTATTTTATAATAATTTAAATTAACGTAAAGAAAGTTACGTAATAAAAGAGCAACTCGCTTATATAATACGTTATTAAAAAGTTATAATCTTTTCCTTTATATATTTATTAAAATATAAAATATATAATAAAACATTCTATTTAATATCGGAAAAAATATAATTATATAATTATAATAACCTTTTAAATATTATTATTATATAAAGCCTTTAAACGTAATTAAATTTCTAAACAGCGTTTATATTTCCGATTTATCTTTATATTTATTTATTTTTTAAAAATATAGCGATTTTAACGATGTATTTAAGAAAATGCCGGCGCGTTAAAAGGGTAGAACGTTAATAAGAGTGCTACCTTAAATACGAAATATAAATATTTTAAAATCGAAATTACTCGGCATATTTTAACTATTTTAATTAATAAGGATTCGAAAAAAAGTAAAATCGATCGAAATTAAAAAAGACAGTTAATTTAATCTTTTATATATTTAACAAAATTTATAAAGGGTATAAAGTTAAATTTTATAAATTTAAATTTTAAAAAAGTCGAAATTTTTTATTATTTACTATAAAAATATATAGAGTTAATATTATTCGAATATTTAATTAATTATATATAATAAATTAATTCATTTATAAAATACGTATATAAAGAATTATATAACGTAATTAAATTTAAAACTTTTATACTTAAAATAAATCCCGTTATTATAAAAACGGTAATTACCTTAAGCCGTATAAAACCTTTAAAACTTTTAAAAAATAACCCGGATGTATAAATCCCTATAAAAAGTAGGTATATTAATTTATTAATTACGTTATATAAAAATATATTAATAACGTTAAATTAATAAAACTTAAAATTAAATCGGGTTAATATAACTATTAATATATAAAGAAACCTTTTTATTTATATAAAAAAGTATATATTAAAATTATTAAGGGATTAAAAATTACTTCGGAAAATAACTTTAATCTTAAACATTTAAAATATCCTATATTTATTAAATTATATATAAATACCTATATTAATAAAAGAAATAACGTTAAAACTTACGTTATTAATCGGATTTTAAATATAATAATTTTAACTAATTACTTTACCCGATATATTTAATTTAACTTTTATTTTATAATCGTTTTTTATTCTTTTACGTACTTATACTTTATAGCCTTAAATTAATTTTAAAATAAAAAAAATATTTTAATAAAAACGATTTAATTTAATTATCGTCGAAAATATAATATTAAATCTAATAAAATACATATTACGTTCTTCGAATTTTACTCTATAACTTATATTAACTAAAAATAACTTTTTTCTTCAATTTTACGTTCCGGATTTAAAAATAATTATTTAATATAAAATTTAATTCGGTACGATATTACTATAATTAAAAAAAACCCGGTAATAGAAATTAAACTTTATCGGGTATTAACGTATAAAATTATTAATAACTTAAATTTTCGAAATTTTAAATAACTTTCAGTATAAATAAATAAAATTATATAACCTTACGTTTCGAATTATTTATTTTCTTAAGGATATATTTGAATTTTTTTTCGAAGTTATTACTAATTATTAAATTAAAAAAAACTTTTTATATGTATATTATAAACGTCTTAATAGCTCAGTAATCACGAGCCTGGGTGTCTTTTTTAATTTCGACAGGCTTAGGCACCCTATTACGGTTAGGCGCAAAAAATAATTAGTTCGAATCTAGCTTAAAACGCCGGTTTCTTTAAGTAACGCTAATTTAAAAAAGTTAAACTAATTAAGGCTTCGGCTTTATTACTGTGTCGGCGATTAATTAAAGTAGTTAAGAGCTTTAAGAACTAATTAAGTTAATCGTATACGTAATTATTTGTTTGTTACTGTATTAATAACCCGCATTGCGTTTTTTTATCCGGCTTATTAAGAGGTACGGTTTTTTCGAAAGTGCTTTCCGGTCGCACTTATATAAAACTATCTATATATATATATTATAAACGGATTAGCTGTATATAGCTAGATACCTTAATAGTACTTTACCTTATATATTATAAACTTTATTAACTTTTACGCTTTTAACTTTTCGTAAAACTTTTTAATTAAAAAAATCTATAATTATTATAATTATATCGTATATAAATTTAATTTCGAATACGTTTTACGTTATCGTATATCTTACTCTTTAAATAATTTCTATATTTAAAAGGTTATTATTTTAAACTAAATAAAAATATTATCGTAATTTTTAATAATAATATTTATTATTTACTATAATATAATTTCGTTTTATTAAAAACAATGTTTTTAACTATAATAATTCGTTATTACGAAAAAATTTATATCCGATATATGTTATTAATTTTATATCCTATAAAATAATTAAAGATTTATTATTTACGCAGTAAACCTTTTGCTATTTACGCAGTAACCTACTTTTCAGCTGATATATATCTGGCATACCTGCTAGTTCGCACTTAGTTTTCTTTTAAAGACCTCTTTATAAAATATACGAGTAAAACATACTTATTTTCTATTAATTTATTAAAGTGCACCCTTATTAATAAGACTTATAATAAACTTTACTATATTATAATAATATTTTTTAAAAATAACGCATTTTAAAGCGTTTTAATATTTTTATAACCTTATATAACAGTTAATTAAAAGAATTAAAAGCTGTAATTACATTTATAAATAGTTAATATAATAGGTAATAGCGCTATAATAAATAGCTAATAGGTATAAATTATAAGTTACTACGTAAATAATAAAAGGTTTATTATATAAATAATAAATCTTAATAATTAATATACGTTTTATAAAATAAAATACTATTAAGATATCTAGTTATATATAAATATATAAAGAATTATACGATATAACCGGAAAGTACCTTTTTAAAAACCGTTTCTTTTTAATAAAGGCTGGAAAAACGTAATACGGGTTATTAATATGGTAATAAATAAATAATACGTATATAATTAACTTAATTAATTTTTAAAGCCCTTAATTATTTTAATTAATCGCCGACACGGTAACGGAGCCGAAACCCTAATTGGTTTAGCTCTTTTAAGCTAGCGCCACCTAAAGAAACGGCGGCTTAAGCTGGATTCGAACCAACTATCTTTTGCGCCTAACGGTAACTGTTACGTAGCCACTGCACCAAAAGACTGGATTTTTAAGTGCGCACTTATTACGCTACTTATCTGACAGTAACCGGGTGCCCAAACCTGTCGCAAGTGAAAAAGACACCCAGGTTCGCGACCACTAAGCCATTAGGCCTTAATATACGTTTTAAAATCTATTTTCTTTAAGAGATTTGCTATTTGTGCTGTATCCCCCTTGCTATTTGCGCTGTGTGCCCCACCTTCCAGCTGACATACACCTGGCATAGCTGTCAGTTTCCAACTAGTTCCACCCTGAGATCCGAAGCGTTACGGCCGTACGCGCCATCTTTTTCGGGATTCGGGATAGCCGTTATGGCCGAAATAACGCGTTGTTGTTGTAACGAAATTATTATAACTGTTGTAAAAGGGTTGCAGTTAAAGATAATTGTAGCTAAAAGCGTTGCAATTGCAATTGCAACTGCAATTGCAGCTGGGAGCTGAGAGATGGCAGATCTGTGGCGGCTGTAGGCAACTGTTAAAAGTGGGGCACAGCACGAATAGCAAGGGAGATACAGCACAAATAGCAAATCTCTTCTTTAAACGCACCGTTTTTCGATAGGCCGTTTTTATAAATACATAAGTTCTTAATCCGAAAAAAATAATGTTCGAAATGTTTGTTTTTAAATCTTTCTCGAAAATAAATATTTTATCTCTTTTAATTATCTACTTATTAAAAACTTAAATAAATATACAGTTAATAATATATATATTTACTTTAATAACTTTAAATTATAAATTTAAAAAATATTATTAATAATTAAATAAGGTACTTTCGTAATAATTATATCCCCGGTATATTTTTAAACGCTTACGGACTTTTTAATATATAAAAACGAATACTTATAAGAAATTCATATATTTATAAATAATTTTTAAATTTATTTTCGAAAAAAAATCTTATCGATAAATATAATCATTTTAACTTTAATATAAAACTATAGTTTTAAAAATAATTACGTTTATTAAAATAATAAAAACTTACTTTTTTTAAAAAAATTTAATTAATCTTATCCTTAATAATAAGGTAAATAATAATTAACGTTTTTATACGGCTATTATCTGTTTAAAGAAGACGTAATTATAAAACTAAATTAAATAAATAAATAGATTATATTATCGGTTGCTGAGTTTTATTTAACTTTAACCTTTTTATAAGCGTTTTATTTTAAGGTAACTTTAAATTACTTAATTATGCCCTTATCGACGATCATTTTTAACGGAATTTTGAATAGTTTTCGTAATTTGGAATAACCGGATAAATTATTATTCGTAAATTTTTTTTTTTTTTTTTCGATTTAAAAGTTAAACTTCGACGTTTTTAAATTTATTATTGTTATTTTCTAGTTTTGCTAACAATTTTTTTTAAACCGGATATTTCTTAATATAAATTTACGTAAAAATCGATTATTTTTGCCGTTTTAAATTAAATCGTATTTAAAAATTAAAAATAAATTCCGATTTTTTTCGGAAAAGTTATTAATATCGATAAAAATATCGATATATTTTATTCGGCTAATTATTTTATTTACATCGGGTAACGTAATTAAAACGGTTTTTATCGAAATTTCGGAAATACGGAAAATTAGGATTTTATATTCTAATTTGAACGGTATATTTTAATTATCTTAATTAATAAAGGTTTAAAAAGGTAATTTGGTACTGAGTACTTTTTACCTGATTATTATATTAACGCTTTTTTTTTAGCCCTGAAATTAATCGAAATTAAAAAAGATAACTAGTTTAAAGTTCCTAGCCTTTTTTCCTAGTTAATATCTAACATTTTTAATCGTAAGACTGGCGAAAAGTTGTAAAGTAGCTATTTTATACGGATTTAAGATTTACCGCAAAAAGCTTAATATCTTTTAAGTTATTATTTATAAGGCATTTTATATAAGGCTTACTAGATCGAAGGTATGCTAATAAAAGCTCGGGCCTTTTAAGAGATTCCCTTTGTTAAACCAGCTAGAAAGTATAAGGTTTATTAAGGTCGAAGTTTATCGGTATTACGTAATAATTAATTTCGGGATAAGGATTTTCGCAATTAAGGTATAATTTATCGTTACCGTAAAAATTATTAATAATTACCATATTCGAAAATATTAAGTAAAGTATTTATCGTATTAATTATTAGTATAATTACTTCGTATTTTTAGTTCAGCCTGGATAATACGGCTTGAACTTAATAACCTTATATACGGCTATTAAAAACATTGTTAAATTTAAAAAAGTTCACGTATATTATATTAAAAAATTCCGTATTTTTATAATAATATAATTTTAATCATTAGTTTTTAACGGTAATAACTTATATTATCTTTTTAAAAACTTTTAAGTTTAAATAAATTAATTTTCGGTATTATATCGTAACGTTATTTTTTTTTTAAGTTTTAAAAAAACTAAAATCATTTACGTAAACCTTTTTTTAAAAAATTAACTCTTAAAGAAAAATATTTTAAATTAAAAATTTCGTATCGACGTTTTCGTTTTCTCTTTCAAAAATAATTTCTTTTTTTAAATCATTTTCGTTTTTCGGAATTAAAATTTCAGATTTCTCAGTTATTATAAAAGTTATTAAAATAATAATATCGTCGTTATTATTTTTAACCGATACTTTATTATAATATATAACGAGTTAACGTTTAATTTAATTAATTTTCGCTATTTTCGTTTTAAACGCTTTATAATATATAACGTTAATTTCGTAATTTTAATAAATATTAACTTATTAAAAAAACTTATACGAAATTCGGTTAATATATACCTGAAAAATATATATAAGATCGTTAGGTTCAAGCCGTATTATCCAGACTAAACCTGAAAAATATATAAGTATACTTTTAAAAAAATATTAAACCTTTTTTCCGAAATAATAAACGAAATTTTTCGTATATTTTCGTTTATAATATCGAAATATTTTTCCGGTTAGAATTTTTCGTTTTACTTTAAAAAAAAATATGTTTATAGAATTAACTTTATAATTTCTTATATAAAATCCAAATAAATATTTAAAAACGTAAACTTTTTAAACTATGTCCGGTAATAACGCTATTAACCTATAAATTTACTAAAAATTTTACTACAAAAAAAGTTAAAATAAATTAAAAGGTTTATAACCTTTTTTTTAAAATACTCTTAATCATTATTTTTTACTAAAAAGTAATTGTCGAAGTATGGTTATCGACCTTTTTCTTAATTTTAAAATTTTCGGTTTATTTATCGAATTCAATTTTTTTATTAATATAAAAATATTTCTTAAAAAGATATAACTTTCTATAAAAAATTTCGATATAAAACGGTTATTGCTATTACTATTTCCGTTATTCCGGCTATTGTTAGTATTTCGGTTATTATTTTAATTATTATTTAAAACGCTTTAAAAAATTCCTGCTTACTTAAAAGTTTTTCCGTTAAAAGTAATATTAAACGTTCTCCGTAATATCTATTCGACAATAATACCCTATTCATTCCGAAATTTTATATAACTTTAAAATTATTTTACGAACTTTTATACGAACAGTAATTTAAAAAGATTTTTACTTTTAAATATAGTTTTCTTTACCGCAATTATTTAGATAATAAAAAAATCGGGTAAAATACGTTTATAACTTTTAAGAAATAAAAATAACCGTAATATCCTATAACGGCTAAAATATTAAGCTTTTCGGTTTTAATATATAGTTTTTAATAAATAAAAATTTATATATTTATTTAAATTCTATTAATGTTTAACATTTACTTATATTAAACGTTAATCGTATAAATTCGAACGTTATTATTAATTTAAATTTATTTTTTAAAATAATAAATTTTTCTCGAAATATAACTTTTTTTTCAATATATTTAATAATAATCGAAATAAATAAACTAGTTTAAAAACATATTAATTTCGACGAAAGCTTTTTTTAAATAAAAAATAAAAATTATTTTTATCGTAAAACTTTAAAGCTTTCGAATATTTAATATAATTAGCTATATTAATAATTAACTTATTAAATATTTTACTTTAAAAATAGTAAAACTTAAAAAACGGTATTAATAATAAAAATAATATTTAAATTACGTTAAAGTAAATATATTTTATGATAAACTAACTTTCGTATTAATATAAAATTCGAAAATATTATATTCCTTAAAAATTCTCTTTTTAAGGAAATATCTAAGGGTTTACTTTAAAAAATAACTATTAAAATCCATTAATAAAAATCTATAATGTTAATCGTAATATAAAAAATAAATAAATTAAGGTAATAAAGGCTTAATAATTAAAAAATTTCGTAAAAAGCGGTAGTAAGTTATAAAATTATTACGGAAACGACGACAAAATTGCGTATAACTTTAAAAAACGACATATATAACGTATATATTAAAGCACAGTTAAAAAAAGGGCGGACCAGGTTTATAACTATAAGATTTTAATATTATATACTAAAGTATATACGGTTAAAAAAAGAAATTTAACAGGTTGACCTTTAAAAGGTCCTAATTAAAAAGTAAAGGTAATAAAACTTTTTTAAATATATATAAAAACAGTTATAACTGAGAGAAAACTGTACGCGTAATGCATAAATCAATCCCTTATAGGTTGTTAATCAAACGAAGCTAAGGTTTAGCTGTCTGATCGACTTCAGCTAGGTCTGACAAGTGCTAATTATTCTGTGGTATAACTTGTGAACAAACCTGTCGTACCGATTGCTTTATACGTTACGCTCAGTCACCTTCAAACAGTTGTGACGCGTAGCAAACCTACGTCGTGGGGTGTCGAATGTTTGAAGCACATGGAGACAATCTTCGATCAGTCCCCCGAGCTCAGGGGTACTAGGAACATCGTGTGGATTATAAGCAGTGGACCATGAAATCAAAGTTACATGCCACAAAAGGCCAGAGGGATATCAAGAAGCATCTTGGCTGATTATACTGCATCACCCAGGTGGACATTGGGCAATGCGGTGATGAACCAACCTGAACAGCATGCCACAATATATCGAAATATTAGGTTTACTTATCCGGGGATATCGACACTTCCACCCCCGACGCACGCTATATATAGCGCCAGCTATCACATCTTCTCGTCTATGCATATTTTAAGAACCAAGTAGTGGCATAGGTGCTCATTAAGCGCATCACATTGTAACGCTTACCTTAAAGTTCCGCATGGCTCAGGTACTTGTTTAAATTGCCGACTACAACTAGAATTCCCATACCAGCCGTGGTCTGCGATGTCGCGGCTGTTGCGCCCAGTCAGCCTACTCACAGCCCTTTCATCAGCATGGAGACGAGACAGTCGCGGGATATCATCCTGGGGGCAATGGCAGACTACTTGGGTTCGCGCCGTTGATACAGGATTCCTCCTGCGCTGGATAACAAAAAGATGATAAGCGAGGCGCTCGCTGCTGAAGCGGCCCCAGGAGTATAAGCTATCATAGGGACTTTACCTACGCATTTTGACCTCGCGGCGTTTCCATGTGGATGATGTGGCAAAGGCTTCGGGAAGCTCTGAAACAATTGAATACTCTAAGCGTTACATTCTTACACCATGTCAGTTCAATTGGTTCACCATATAGAAATGTATAGCACAGAGTGAAAGGTAGAAGGACTTCGCTGTAGGCAGCTGCTATATCGTTATACATGGATGCACGATCTCCCAATCTAGATCCAATATCTAGAAGGCGAAGCCTTCCTTATATAACGTAGCGTTCCCAAGCCTACCCCTAGGGGTAGCCCTAAAGGTGGCTACCCAGTCCCCTGCCACCCAAATCCTTGATCGATGTAAGTTCTTTATTAGGAGCATGAGTTTCTCGCTGACCAGTAACCAGGTTCAATAGAAAGTTAACAGCAAGCTCTCAGTCGCTTTGCCTGTCCGCTTGCGGCTGGTGTGGCACCATAGCGTGTATCTACGTTGGGATAGCCAATGGACACCGGTTAGTCCCCCACCACCCGCAACAAAGTCGCTGAACGGCTCACCACGCGTGTTCCCTAAAAGGGGAAACGAGAAAGGATTTGGTGATTCTTATTGGTCTATTTTGAGGTTTTCTATACTAAGCTAATTAAGCAACTTTTAGAAATTGTCTTCTCTGATACGTTATCGCATTCCGTCAGATAAACATAATTAGCCCGGAGCATCGGCATCCAAAACTCCAAAATAATTCTCTCGGAAACGTGACCTCGCATAACATTGCACCATATAAATGTTTGATTAAGTCATTGTTCCGCTTCAGGTGGAAAGGGGGCCGATGATGCCGATGTCGGCCAGCGTTTGAAGTCTATCCCCATATTTACCCGGGATACTAGGCCCATCTAAGCATATCTGCAAAATATCCTCCTCAACGCCCCAGATTGCGAGTTCTTCTCCGCCTCATTCCCGGGAAACTACGCCGGGGAGCGGTGACGTCGCTCCCAATAAAGTGGGGCTCGTTGGTTGCCCTCTGCCTTGCCCCACGGCTTGCGTTACGTTAGACTACTAACGATCCTAGACCAATGGCCACCAAGCGGCATCAACGAGATTAGCGTGTCCGACTTTGGGTCCAAACAGTAAAGCCGGTTCCTTACCAACCGCATTACACGGCTATGACATTACTAGAGACCCGGGACGGCGGGACGGCCACGAAATATCCCCGAAGCGCCCAGGAGTTGGCGCAGGGGAGAGAATGCAAGGTGGGGAGCAAAATTTTGGAGGGCTTTTTTTTTGTCCTTTCTGTCATTCATTCCAGTGGGTAAGAAGGGGTCAGTGGTCGGTGAGATCCAAAGGGTCTGTCTACATTCGAGATGGGCCAATGCCCCTGCAACTGTATCTTCTTATTATTGGACGGCGGAGCTATCGTCGCGTCAAAAGATGTTCGGTCCACGAGTCGGACCTGCCTGTAGGCTGCAAGTATGAGTCGGAGTCCCCATATTATTCTCCCGTTAGTGATTGCTAACCGACAGCGACTCCCCCCAAGGGCTTTTCTCAATGTTCCTTTCATCTCTGTGACTTATTCTGTTAAACTTCTCCTATGGAACTAAAGAGGACTTTTGGAAACCATCTGTTCCTCATTCTGCAATATTGTTGTACTAAAACATGTTATCGGGAAGGGACATAGAAGCCGGCCGCCGGCCGCAACCCCAACGTCAGTACTCTCCCCGCATTCGGACGACCATCCGGGTGGGTAGTTAACATGAGACAGGCCACGATCGCGGGTTTAGTCAATTCAGTCAGCTGGTCCAGACCATTAGCAATCAAGATGCAGAATCTCGGTACAGGGAAGAAGCAGCGGACAACCGCATTGTGGCAGAAGATACACCCGATTCTGGTTCGGTCCGGGCTGCTGGTGAAGAAAGGACGGTTATATCATGGAAAAAGAACGACCCGGAAAACCCCCATAACTTCTCCAAGGTAGGGCTAAACCCACCATGCTACCAGAAGGCGGGCATTCTAACTGCAGTCGCAGGGCCGGAAACAATATATTCTTATAACGACAATGGTGTTGATCATCAATAGTACTCTCGGCAGCTCGTTACCGAGCATGGCCATTCCAACTATCGCAGGGGAATGGGGCGTCACATCCGAGCAACAACTGGTGCTCCCAATGTCTTGTTATCTGATCGGATATGTATTCGGCCCAATCTTCTGTATGTTCTCCTTGTGCAAACTTATTACCCCGTCCGATGAATGGTCCTTAGGCTGAAACGTGAAGCATCCGCTCAATGCTGACTCCGACTCAGGGGGGCCAGTAAGTGAATACATAGGCCGACGGAGGCCAACCATCGCAACGTTCGTGGCGTTTATCATATGGACACTAGCCTGCGCAGTTGCCCCTTCCTGGCCAGCGATTCTTGTCTTCCGTTTCCTTGTGGGCGTGTCCGCTAGCGCCCCCATTGCCATTGTGGCGGGCATAATTGCCGATGTCTATAGTGACCCGAAGACACGCGGCAGATCGATGGCATGGTTCATGGCTGTAAGCAGCCTAACTTCGTATCCTTCTCTTGTCACCACCAGCGAATAGAGCTAACACTCTCTCAATAAGACCACGGTATTCGGTCCGCTCTTCGCCCCAATAATATCTGGATTCTGTTCAACCACCATCGGGTGGCGGTGGACATTCTGGATTGCGCTTATCTATGCAGGAGTATCATTGATTCCTCTGATTTTTTTGCCTGAGACTTATGCACCGGTCTTGCTCACTCAACGGGCTGCTAAAATCCGTAAGGCTGACCCTAGCGCCAAAGTATATGCGGCTGCGGAGCTTGAACCTCGGAACTTCAAACAGTTAGCTAGCGTCGTGTTGACCCGTCCCCTCCGTATGCTCATGACAGAGCTTATCGTTGCAGCAACCTGTCTCTACTTGGCGCTCGTTTATGCAATCTTCTACATGAGTTTTCAAGCCTACTCGATCATCTTCCGAGACGTGTATGGCCTGTCTCCCGGCGTTACCGGATTGTGTTTCTTACCCATAGGTGGAGGCGCCTTGCTTTCTTTGCCTATCTTCTTCGCGTATGACCACTTTCTCGCCAGAGCTCGGTCACGGAACGCAGCCGTAAGCAATTCCTGGAGTTCTGTCGTTTCTCGTTTGATTTAACCCACTAGCCCATATTCTCCGACGGGGTCGCTCAGGAGTTCATAGCTTGCGAAACACGGCTTAGGACCCCAAAGTTATCTGCAAGGAACGAGTACTAACTCTGCTTGTTGCAGTGGGCGCAAAGAGAGGAAGCACGACGCGTACCACTTGCCTTCCTAGCTGGACCCCTATTTGTTCTATCGCTGTTTTGGCTAGGGTGGTCAGCAAAGCCCAACGTGTCATTCGTCGCCCCTATGCTTGCCGGACTTCCATTCGGCATGGGATTTCAACTAATCTTTATGTCCCTCCTGAACTACCTCACAGATGCATACGAAATATTCGCCGCCAGCGCCAATGCAGCAGCCAGTTCCTGTCGCTCGGTCTTCGCCGTCGTTTTGCCCTTGGCTACCACGCGCATGTTCGCGCAGCTAGGGATTAGCGGAGCCTGTAGTCTACTGGGGGGACTCAGCGCCTTGATGTGCGTCATACCATTCATCTTCTTCTGGAAGGGTGAGCGCCTGCGCGCTGGTTCGAAGTTCTGCATGGCACTAAGAGAGAAGAAGCTGGAAATGGAACGCAA
This sequence comes from Monosporascus sp. CRB-8-3, assembly GCA_004155055.1. Taxonomy (NCBI): domain Eukaryota; kingdom Fungi; phylum Ascomycota; class Sordariomycetes; order Xylariales; genus Monosporascus; species Monosporascus sp. CRB-8-3. Next base: position 57,221 of record QJNZ01000387.1, read on the forward strand.
GGCGGAGGAGGAACAAAAGAAGAGTGGTAGGGCAGAGGCGGGTTCCAACGGCGGCGCGGTAAGAAGCAAGGAAGAAACTGTTTGAGCGCCTGGCTATATTCTTGCATTTGGTAGTGTAAGTCCCGGAAGCCCCTGCAATGGACTGCTTACAACCAGCATCAGCTTCGGGCCCCTCTAGTAATCGAGACGTCCGGAAACTACTCAGGATATTACGTCCACCATACAAAGCTAAGGACCGACCCCCACGCTGTATGATACTAGCAATAGAAGTTGGGTGATTCTCTAATACATAACGCCGATCAGGTGAAGTTCATTCAGATCCACCAAATATTCAAAAGTACGCTGCACATTCCACCCATGTCCGGACCCAGATTACCTAGACGCCCGAGTCATCCTGGATCATGGGCATAGAAAGGGCAAGGGGGGTCTCAGCCCAGTTGTCGCAGATTCTCTCCGTCTCTGTCAAATCGCCGAGGAAGTCGGGAATATCATACGGACGCACGAGAATCTGCAACGCGAGGCCGGAGCTCGCATGCCAGGCAATATGGCAATGCACTGCAATATGCGGCGTTAGTAATGCTTCTCTACGGTTAACTGGGTGACTATCCGGGCCCGTCGGACGTGATTTGGGGGTTATCAACACCCAAAAGACGTTATTGGAAGGCCTAAGCCTTTCTAGGGTGAGCAAATAATGGGTTAGAAATAACTCCAGGGGTTGCTTACAAAGCCAACTTCCAGGATTATCAGGTTTGAAGGCCATCGCCAAGAAACCCCCAGCGGGCAGCATCGCCGTGTCCCGGCGTGGAGGATTGTCGTATCGGAAGAGCCTCGGGCTGGTGGTCTCATTCCACGGCTCGCGGCTCTGCGCAAGGATAACGAAGTCGCTACCGTGGAGATGCATCGGATGGTCGCTTGGTTTCGTCAGTCTGGTCTCTCTACCTGCATGACTCTCTCTCTCTCAAGATACTTACACCGGAATGTTGCCGGAATGGACAATCAGGTATACGAAACCGACGTTGTAATCCTCTACGGAAAAGGGGTTTGAGTCAGCCCATGCCAGTACTAGCGGTTGATCGCCATACAGCGAGTTTACCTTCGATGATGGTGTAGTTGGGGTTCTGCATAGCCTCGTCGATGTGCAGGATGGTCGGCCGGCTGAAGTTGAGCCACATGGGTTGCTCCGCGAGGAACCAGTGCGCGTAGGGGAAGCCGGGCGGGCCGAGGCTCATGTCGGGCGCGCCCTGCAAGTCGGCCTCGAACGTGTCCTCGGTCACGTTGTTCTGCGGGTGCTGGTCGACGCACCAGGGCACGATCGGGTTCAGCCACTCGGTGTGAACGTCCCCGCAAGTGTCGTTCTGGGGCTGCGGCTCCCTGTCCGGCGGCAGCGGCAGCACCTCGCCGCCGCTGCCGCAGTCGTACCGGATGATGCCCGTCCGGTTGTCCGGCGGCAGCGAGAACATGCTGCATCCGGCTGCCGGGACCGTCCGAATCCAGTAGTCGCCCTCGGCCTGGTTTTTGGCCTCGACAATGACCGTGTACCGCTGACCTGTCAATCACAGTATCAGATTAGGGGCCCATCCATGTGGGGTGGGAGCTAATGAGTAGGGGAGGGCCTGTGTTTGCCTACCGATGCCGATGAACAGCGACTGGACGGTGAACGGCTCGATCGCGACCAGGTCGCTGGTGATGATGGTCAAGTCGTGGTCGTCGATGGAGAACACGAAGCTCGTCGCCGCGGAGCTGTTGATCAGCCGCAGAATGTGCCTCTTCTTGCGGGTCAGGCACGTCTCAAAGTAGGACCCGCTCCCGTTGAAGTGGCCATGGCCGTTCACCACGATGCTGTCCGCGGCCGGGATACCTCCCTCCATTTCCACCCTGAAGACTATGAATGCCGTCTCGTGGATCCAGTCGGAGATCATCACGGGGCCCAGCTGCTACTGGTTAGTATTTTGTACTTGAGTTTAAAATACTTGTCGAAAGTTTTTTGTTTCAGGGGTACGTAAGGAAGCCTAAAGGGGTTACTCAGGGGTAGAAGATATAAGTCATACTGCAACGACGTGAGCATATTGCACTTCTATTACGTTCATCTAAGGTCTGATCTGGGATATTATGCTACTCACCGTCAATGTCCCAGTTGGCACTGGTTGGCCCATGAATGACAAGAGGGGCATTAACGCCATCCGGGTACTATACGTAGAGGTGAGCCTGAGCCCGAGTTTCAATAGTAGGGGGGGTGAGCATACCTGCTGCGAGTAATGACTGTGATACCACGAGGTACCATACTGTTGTACAGTGAAGTTATCTGCTGTACGTAAGTATCTTGTGATAGGCTTTGCAGCTGTTATAAGAGCAAGCGACGGGCAGGCTAAGAAAGGCGCCTCATGGTATTACGTACACTACACACGGATTAGCTCTGCACGATAACTATAGCTGTGGACCATTGAGGTACATTCCACTTACAGTGAAGGTATCGTCCGTGGAGATAGGGCATTGCGTGATGCCATTAACGCCATCCTGATTGCCCCCTAATGTCAGCCATGCTGGCCTCCTAGATCTCCGAAGCGAAGGTAGGAGTCTGCACAATGTGGGAAAGATTGCTTACCATCTCGTTTGAGTCCAACTGCCTTATACCGTGCCAGTGGACAGTGGTGCCATTATCAGAGCGTTTGTTGGTGACGTGGATTACGAGCTGGTCACCCCAGCATGCCTGAATCGTAGGGCCCGGGTAGGTTCCATTGAAGTACTTCCCCAGAATCTTCGGGACGTCATCTGGGGAGACCTAGATTCTGTTAGTCTCCGAGCATAGGAGATAGGAGTGGTGTCTAGTGACTAACATCTGGATTGCCTGTGAGCTCAAGCCAGTACTGCGCAATTGTCAAGTTAGTCTTCAGTCCTTCAGGGGTATTAGTCGACAGGCTTGCTCGACCTCTCGAGTTATTCCCGGCGGTATGTCTTGTTCGTCTAGTGGCAAGTGTTAACCCGATGGTCCACGACTCGCTAAGAAAGGTTCCGACAGGGTCTAAATACATACAGTTCGTACGGACGTCCCATTGAGTGAACGACGGTTGGTTCTCGTTTGGATCCCTAATCCAGCAATCTCTCGAGTCTTCGGTGTTGCAGAATTCCCACCCCTTCGCTTCGAGTTCGGGGTAGCTGCAGACAATAGGGGTATAGGGGCGTCCCTGGCCTTCGCCATAGTAGCCTCCTCCGGTCAAGGGCGGGACCGACTCGACGATGGAAGGGGGCTGTAGGGGCTGTTGAGCATCCCCATAGTCGATGAGAGGGGAGAACCCGTCAAGTTGTGTAAATCGAAGTGCGAAATCGACAGTCGCTCTGAGCCAGCCCATTTTGGGTGTTTCTCCGGAAACCAAGCCAGAGAGTACTGAAGAGAAGAGGCAAGCTCAGGGAAATAGTAAGCCATCGTTCCTTCCTACTGTACGTCTTATAATCTTCATTCTCCATCCCACACGTTCAGGTTTACGGCGGCGGTGCGCGGTCGCCACTATGTCAAGCCTATTTCAGATCACGAGATAACCTCGTCCTACCGTGGCTTCATATTGCGGCGTAATAATAGGAGGTGGATGACCTCCAGGTGGCTGTCTATCAGCTCCACTGGCTGAACTTACGTTGGAGACGTTTAGGTAAGATCATCCTCAGCCATTTGGTAGCCGTTGTGACTCACTCTAAGCGACGCAAGAGGTTATAGCCGCCGTCCTCTCCAACTTGCGACCTGCAATGTGGTGTATATGCTCAAATGTTGGCCTTCTCGTGGAAGTAGACAGGAGTTGTTGAAAAACAACATTGGCAATCCGATCGTGTAATTCGAGGCGCTCGCAACGTCGGACAGAACCCCACGTTAAGAGCAACATCATTGGGATCCATTCCACCTACTTGGATTACCTAGCTCCTTCGATCATGGGTGCGCGCCCCGGATCCAGGTTCCCGGAGACATTTAACCCATGTGGTGGTCGCCATACCACAGAGCGGGTGGTCAGCCGCGTATAGTCGGGAGCCAATGGGACGTCATAGACCGAAGCCCAGGCCTACACGCGACGAACATGAGGGAGCCCTGCCCCCCTTAGCGCTGAGCAATAAGGCTGGGATGAGCCGCGTTCGCCAGGTCTGCATCGTGCTGACGGTAACACAAGCGGTGACTCCACCCAGCTAGCTGCTGACCGACCATGGCCTCAGGCGTAAAAGGGACGTCCCAACTCTGTACGACCAGGACAATTTTTTTTATCCATGTATGAGGTGGTGAATTATTGCTGGAGTGAGAATTTAGGTGTAAACCTCCCTGCACTCAGCCCGAGTTATTTCGAGTTCATATTCATCTGTCACCGCATCTCTTTCCCACCACGACCCTGGAACGTGAACAACCGATTTTTATCGGGCTAGTATATGCAACTAGTTCTCACAGTCCTATCCCCTTTCCACGGCCCGTGAGTTGTTGCCATATAGGTGCAGGTATCACTCTTCGCACTTACGGAATTACTAGCCAATATTGTCTACAATTTGCTACGTTATAATACCTAGAAGAATCCTTCAGACTTAAGGTACAGCAGGAAGATCCTAGTTGAGCTGGTGGTTTCTGGTAACCCCTTTCAGACGTATACAAATAGGTACGGTCAAAGGGAGAGACCTCAGCGAAGCGAAGAATTACTGACTTACACAGCAGGGTTTTCTGCAAGACTCTTCCACACTAGAAAATTCTTCGGCTATAAGGCCAGCAACAATTGATCGCATAGCACTCTGACTTGAATACAGGTCCTACCTAACACCGTAATAGCAAAATTCTCAATTCCCACTCAGCCAACGAACGCTACCCAGCATCATAACTTATAATTCCTTCCCTTTCCCGTCTTTTGTTGCATAGTGGACGGCCTCGGCTTCCACTTGAGTGTGAACCGAGTCTAGAAACGGACTAGTCCGACACAGAATCAGGAGGACAGTTTCTATCTCATTGGGCAACAGTAGTCAATAAGTGTTCTGGTAGTATGGTATGGCCAACTCGGTTATCGAAACTTCAGCGTTTTGCTGCAGCAGCCACCTTGTCCATGAACGAGGCCTTCAAGAAACGCTAGAAGAGCTTCCACCTTTACCGCTCCGACCGCGTCAAAGATAGGTTGGATACCCCTTGGATTCCGTATTGTGTTACCAGCCTTGAGGGCTTCGGGACTACAGAATCAAATATTAGGTACACGAAGGTGTGGGTCATCCTACCCCTATTCTTACCCCTATTCCAACACTCTCCACTAAAAAGGGAAAGTTCGTAGCCTGAGGCGGCATGAAGTTGCTGATCAGAAAAGCCCCCCCCCCTCCCCCTCTTCCTTAAAAAAAAGACATCGACGGTCCCCGCCCCGTGACCGGCCCATGGTTTGAGAGAGCCCCCCCTGCGTCCGTATTGGTCCTAGGCCCTCAGGGGAAATGCGGGCAGCCGGGGAAACACCATACTGATTCAACCGAGAGTGTTACAATATAGTTGCGTAGGTGTGTTGGTTTGCCTGGTATACTATCTATACAGCTTTGCGCCGCTGTTAGACTTCGAGAGACGTGTCTATTCGTAGTCACGCTGCCCCTTTTGGGGAATTATCGTGAATCCCCATACCGGCAAAGAGCCGATACTCGAAACCCAACCCCTTCCATGCTTCCATTTCAATTGGGGCAAGGCAGCTAACGGCGACGCAATATACTGCACATGGCGGGATTGCTCCTCCCTTGCCATCATAATTCAAGAGGCACTGCCTGTAACAAAAACGCTGTTCGCCCGACTACGCGGAGAGGTCAAGACCAAAAGTTTACAGCATGTCTTGTGTCTATGCTATAGGTTGCGTCCGGGTAACCGCTAAGGTGAAATATGCCTCCTTTTTACCATTATCCCCCGACAGGTGAACATTAGTAGACCTCGATGGCCGTTAATCAACTAGCTTAAAAATGTTCCACGGCCGCATTGATCCCGCCAAAACACGTGTAAATGTAAGAGTTCTATACCGCAGAGGCCATCTGCATCGCCTTGGCTCTCGCAGCAGTCAGCATGTCATCCAGCTCTGCCCCAAAATCTAGGGTGCTCTGCAATAGCACCGGTTGTCTTCTGGACCGTCCTTGCCAAGTCATGTATTTGGCCCTATCGTTGTTGACTGCGGGCCCCGATCTGCGGCTCACATGCGACTTTGACCGCTTCACTACTACTGTATTGTGGCTTTTGATCGAGTCATTTTCGTCCAGCATATGTTTTGGCACACAATCATCGTACGATAAATGGGACGGAGGTGTTTCGGATCTCTCCGCCGTGGTGCCAGAGACAGTGCCGGAAACCACAGGGCGAGGACGATGTGGTGGAAGTGCGGCAGGATGCTCGTTAGTATCCGAGGTATGTGCGTCATCGTTGCCGTATCTAATATTTTGGACGTCCTGGATAAGGCGCGCGCCTAGAATGCTAGGATTGCGGGGTTTGCCTTCAGCGCGAGAAGAACCATGCTTGAGTGTCTCGATCTGATCTTCCAATGCCTGCACATCCTTGTACCCGCCTTGCATTGGTAGCAATTCGAGCTCCGGGTATTCTAGGTATTTAACTTGCTTTCCACGATCGCCGGGCGGTTTTGGGAACTCATCTTTTCCTGGTATCATCTTCGCCAACTTATTCTTTACTGTTCTTCCAAGCGAGCTTGAAAACATGCTTGGTCCACCTGACCTGAAACCATCCCTTGATTGTGTTTTGGTCCCGACTGTGACTTCCACCAAGTCACCTGGATGCGCCGCTACGAAGTCTCGAGGGACCACTATGTCTTTTTCTCCTGCTGGACCTGTTCTCTCGGTGCGATTATAAGAGGGCCACTTTGCCCAGGACTCCGGGGGAGTAGAAAATCTCCGAGGCCCCAGCCTGCGACCGACGACGTGTACGGCGGGGAGGGGCTGCGGGCTCGGGGTGCGGCTAAGTTGACGTGACCACGTGCGGAAAAGGCGGCTTGATATGTCGGATACTGGGGTCTTATTACGCTGAATATTAACTGGTGGCTTCAGTGTTGTGTTACCGACAGACATTGGTGAATATGCAAGTGGAGATGGATGATCATCGTCAGTGTTGTCAGCTGTGCTGTTTTCGCGGATATGCTTGGCTATCTCTTGCTCATGGGTTGAAGCGCCAGCTTGATCTTCTTCGGGATCGTGCAGGTGCGTATATAATTTCAATAAGCTGTCCCGCCGCCTCGTCTGACGCCTTTCAGCCTCTGTTCTAATGGCTCTTTGCCATTTACCTGTTGCACTCCCCTCATCATGAGGCTTCCCGTCCTTGTCGAAGGAGGTGGACGGTTTGCTGGCTCCCATAGGCATTATCTCCGCCATTTGTTGTGGTTGCAGCGCCAAGGGGTTTTCGAATATTTCCCCATCTGACTTGACTTTTCTAGGTGAGTCCCTTGCATTTCCCCCCTTCCATAGTGGATGTAGGTGCAGCTTGGAGGATTTTGCTACCTTTGCTCCTGTAGGTACGCGTGAGTCATTGAACTTTTCATGGAACTTGCTGACAACGGGAAGATTGCGGTCTTGGCCCAGCTGAGACTGTCCGAAATGTTGCTCAACTGATCGCAATTCTTCTTCTCGTTGCTTTAAGCCTGCTCTGTCCGATAAAGCTTGGGAATATGTTTGGGTAGCGTGTTGTTGTGATGGATGTACATTGGGAGCTCCTACATGTATTGCAGGCAGCCCGTTCTGCGCTGTTTTGTAGGAACTGACGCCGGATTCGTCGGTCTCGGTCCTGTGATCCGCCGTTGTAGGTCCTAGAAATTCAGTATTCGACCTTGGCATCACTCTTACGATATAGGTACTTACGATAAAAGGGGGAGAACGGCGAAAAGATAAAAGCGCCTGTCGAGCTTCCAAATAGCTCCACCAAACTCCGGAGCGAGCTCCTATGGCTAGGCTGAGCGCTGTTCGGCATCGTTGTGTATCGAGATGACGTGTATTGAGAGGACGACTCTTCATGAGCGCCTGTCGGTGGTTGATCCAAAGTAATTGTATCATTTCCTCCTGCCCCTGGGATGGTAGGAGTGTTAGCTTCTGCTAAGTCGTTTGATTTCTTAGCATCTGCTTGGGGGGCGCGGGATTGAAGCCAAGCACTTGGCGAATGGTTTTGAGTTGCAGCATCCTGATGCACTTCCGGTGGCGCCAGTGTAGTGTGCGGCTTCACTGTATTTCCAGTGGACACTGCTTCCATTTCTCGGCTATAACTCTCAGGAATATTCCCAAGAGCGGTGCTTCTGCTTCGCTGAGTGGAGGAACTTAAGCTCGACCACAACTCTTGGCTCCGTAGCCATAAGTCTAGAGGTGAATCTTGATACAGGGCCGTATACGAGTCTTGTTGCTCCCTGTCGTCTGACTTGACGCCTTGCTTGCTTGCCGGGCCTACTCCTTCACGTTGTGGGGAATGATGCGGCTGCTCCGCGGAATCTGATGAATCCTGTGCAGCGACATTCTCCTTGGGGTTAGCAGGCTTTTCCCGGGTACGAGAATCATTGCCATCTTTCGGTCCTTCTTCCTCAGGCACGCTGTCATCTATGTTGCATTCCAAAGGCTGGTGTGTAGAATCCTCATGGATCCCTAGGATGCTCGCTAAGTAACTATGGCTGTACGAGAGACACCATGAATATTCGGAACCCGAGCCTCGCGGACTCGGTAGATTGACAGGGCAAAGCTCAGGAGACGGTGGCACTTGAGATATTGAAACCCTCTCGTTGGGTGCGGCATGGTTCCCAGTACCGGTCGTGTCACCAGAACGGCACGTAGATTCCAGACAGATGCTCCGACGGCCGAGGGCCAGCGCCTGTGTTTCGTCGACTGGAAGATCAAGCGTTATCCCGTCCTGGGAGGCACATTTGAAGCCATTGTTTCTGATCTCATTCATCTCATCGACCGAGAACTCGATGGTATCCCGCGGGCCAACCCCAGGTAACCCAGATTTAGAGCTGCTCTCATGATTGCGCAACTGGACAAGGTCTCCCGGGGTGACCACCTCTTCTTCGCTTTTCAGTTCCTCTTGAATTCGTCTGTGCATGAGACGCTTGAGTTCAGCGCGTCGGGCAAGCTCCTCGCCGCTATTCCCGACAACGGATCGCTGCGAATGGCGCCCCGAATTGGACGCTTTGGACAGACGCCGGATGAGTTTCGTCTTGACGACTTCAAGCGCACTTGTGCTAGAGCTTCCTCTGTTTCTAATGATGTCATCTTCCTCGTCTGAGTCTTCCACGTCAAAAATAACAGGATCAACGATAGCTTCGTGCATTGAGCTATTAACTGGGGGAGGAGGCTTGGTACTGAGGAGAGATAGTGATGGCATTGCCTCGGTGTTGAGCTGTGGATAAGGCGACCTTGACAACTTTGCCCGGGGCGGTTCAGTTGGTAGCTTCATGATAGCTGGATGGACTTGTCGACACGTCGCTCGATGACTACGGCAGCAGCAAAGAACGGTCATCCTCAGAGTCTGCTGTCTTCAGACGAACGTGGATGAGCTTCATAAGTGCCAGCAATGTCTAAGAAAGCAATAACGAGGGAAAAGTTCGACAGTGTCAAGACGAAGCTGAACGGAAAAGGAGACCGGGATATCAGAATCTGGTTGTGTCCACCTGGCACTGGGCGGGCATTCATAGCTACAGTGTCACACCGTCGAGTTTGCTAGAAGGGGCGAGCTGCTTGATCAAACAAATACGCCATCGAATGAAACTCCTACCAAATTTACAAGTTTCAAGAGATCTGACAAGGAAAGAGCGTCAAGTTCTACCTACAACTGCACATGAGGCGACAAGTGCAGGAGCCTGTGGCAAAGCTTTGGATCTACCCGTAATTATGTATGCACCTACATGTACGGGCTGAGATGGCCTCATCTCGAGTCCCGGTTGCGAGTAGCTGCTATTGATAGTAGTTCACAACTTTCGCTCGCTTCGGTTAATTCGACCTCGGTTCGACGTTTCCTCGTTACACAACCCCCCGGGGCTTCTGAGGCTCTGCTGCTGGCCGTCTGTCCTTGCCCAATAGATCTACATACCCCCAGCTAGGGGAACATCAACATCTGCACCTGAGTCTCCCCTTTCCCTTTTCGATACCTACCTACCCGGAAGGAACTTAATAAAGGGGTCGTATTCTCTACATGGTTTCGGCCGGAGAGTGGGGTAGCATGCTATTCCCATTGACGGTCCTCTATGTGGAAAATGCTCCCGAGGGGCGATGCATATTCCAGGTGTCGAAGCATCGAGAGACCACGACGTGTACGGAGTAAATGAGTTCCGCGGCTTGAGTCGAGGTCTTCAGCCTTACCGAAACTAGAATTCGTCGCTCTCTGGAGGATCTGCAGGCCCTCGCTTCAGCTCTAAATGATAAGTGGATGCAGAATCTCCAGGTGCTGTGCCCTTACTTTTCACATTAGGTGGGATATTGCGAGCAGAGGCACCTAACAGGTCCCACTATACATATAATCCTTGCCCAACGTCGGGTATCATTCACTTTGGCTGCAGATCTGACTGCGGTAGATCAATCATATATGGTGCCAACCAAGCCTGCAGTTGCAGTGTTCTTTGATTGGAAGATTGATAAGAGATAAGCGCTAGCCTTTTACACGTACTTTGGCCCTCCGGGGTCCCCGCTACCGGAGCTGATGAATTCGGATTGCTGCATACTGTGAAGCTGGGGTCTTCCACTGTTAAAGACCCTTAGTGGGCTGGACTGGTGGGCAAGGGAAGTCAAACTAGGGGCCAGAGCAATCGCTGCCCCTCCCCCCCTCCTCTGTCACTCCGAGGCACAAAGCACGCAAACCTTGACAGAGTATGAGCACTCAGTTGTATTCGGGCCCCTCCAGAACGTGGAATCCAATGGACCCTTGACAAGAGAGAGGGACCTCACGAACCCCTCCTTCGCTTCACCGCTAGACAAGGCCTAAGTTAACCTAGTCCCAACACTTGCATATCTCCTACTCCTCATTCCTACCTCTCGATAAAATTTTCCTTCCTATTTCTACTTCCTCCTTCTCTCTCCTTCACATTCTTCTCTGTTGTTTTCTGTTTTTTCCCCCTCAGTTCTGGTCTTCCTGATTCTCTCACGTTTTTCCAGGAAGAATTGGAAACAGCACCCTGTTTCCCTGTGAGTCTCTCTCCACATTACCCACCAACCACCTCTAGGTGCGGGGCACCTGTAGGCAGAACCAAAACTGACCGTCCGTCATCACGATAGAAAACCCCTCTTATTTTCATCCGAACATACAGAGTCACAGTCAGGATGGTTCAGTCCGCCGTCTTGGGTTTCCCCCGTATGGGTGTGAACCGTGACCTGAAGAAGGCCACCGAAGCATGTAAGTGCCGTACTCCGGTCCCTCCGGACTTTCGGATCAACCTTGGCTGACACCGACCCTAGACTGGGCCGGTAACCTCTCACAGTCCGACTTATTGGCAGAGGCCAAGCGTCTGCGACTCGCCCACTGGAAGATCCAGAAAGATGCTGGCGTCGACATCATCCCCGGCAATGACTTCGCCCTGTACGACCAGGTCCTGCACCACATCCAGGACTTCGGTGTAAGTCGCCATACCAATCCGTTATCATGAATATCGGACGCTGACGTTCTCTCGTACAGGCCGCCCCGGAGCGGTACACCAATGCCGGCCTTGACCCTATCGATGAATACTTCGCTATGGGCCGTGGCCACCAGAAGGCCGGTGTCGATGTTCCCAGTTTAGAAATGGTGAAGTGGTTTGACTCCAATTACCACTATGTCAAGCCTACTCTGCAGGACAACCAGACCTTCAAGCTCACTTCCAGCCCTAAGGCTGTCAACGACTACCTTGAGGCCAAGGAAGCCGGCATCAACACCCGTCCCGTTCTGGTCGGGCCCGTCTCCTTCCTCACCTTGGGTAAGGCGGACCGTGGCCAGAGCGTCGACCCGATCGACCTTCTGGAAAAGCTTCTGCCCGTCTATGAGGAGCTTCTAGTTAAGCTCAAGGCGGCTGGTGCTGAGACCGTCCAGATTGACGAGCCGGTCCTCGTCTTCGACCTGCCTGCCAAGAGCAAGGCTGCATTCAAGCCCACTTATGAGAGATTCGCCGGTCTTGGTGACAAGATCCCCAAGCTGGTCTTCACCACCTACTTTGGTGATATCGTTCACAACCTTGAGGCTCTCCCCAAGGACATCTATGCCGTTCACGTCGACCTTGTCCGGAACCCGGAGCAACTAGAGACTGTCATTGGTGCTCTCGGCCCCCAGACCATCCTTTCGGCGGGCGTCGTCGATGGCCGCAACATATGGAAGACCAACTTCAAGCGTGCCATTGAGACCGTTGAGACTGCCATTCAGAAACTCGGCAAGGACCGTGTCATTGTCGCCACCTCCAGCTCCCTCCTCCACACTCCTCACACCCTTGCCAGCGAGAAGAAGCTGGACCCCGAAATTGCTGACTGGTTTGCCTTCGCCTGCGAGAAGGCCGTTGAGGTTTCCATTATCGCCAAGGCTGTCACTGATGGCCCTGCCTCGGTCCGGGAAGCTCTGGAGGCCAATGCCAAGTCTATGAATGCTCGTGCTACCTCGAGCAGGACCAACGACCCCAAGGTCAAGGAGAGGCAATCCAAGATTGTCGCCTCTGACTACAACCGCAAGTCGGAGTTCCCAGTCAGAATTTCCCAGCAGCAGAAGAAGCTCAACCTACCTCTCTTCCCCACAACCACCATCGGCTCCTTCCCCCAGACCAAGGAGATCCGGATCCAGCGCGCCAAGTTCACCAAGGGCGAGATCACCGAGGCTCAGTATGACAAATTCATTCAACAGGAGATCGAGATGAATGTCAAGATCCAGGAGGAGCTTGACCTTGACGTCTTCGTCCACGGCGAGCCCGAACGAAACGACATGGTTCAGTACTTCGGTGAGCGCTTGAACGGCTATGCTTTTACTACCCACGCCTGGGTCCAGAGCTACGGATCTCGCTGTGTCAGGCCGCCAATTGTCGTGGGTGATATCTCCCGACCGGCTCCCATGACGGTCAAGGAGTCTAAGTACGCTGTTTCCGTCTCCAAGAAGCCCATGAAGGGTATGTTGACGGGTCCCGTCACCTGCCTGCGTTGGTCTTTCCCTCGTGACGATGTGCACCAGTCGGTGCAAGCCGAGCAGCTTGCTCTGGCTCTGCGTGATGAAGTCGTCGACCTGGAGAAGGCTGGCGTCGACGTCATCCAGGTCGATGAGCCTGCTCTCCGTGAGGGTCTTCCTCTGCGAGCTGGCAAGGAGCGTGATGCTTACCTTGACTGGGCTGTCAAGGCTTTCAAGCTCGCTACGGTCGGCGTGGAGGACTCAACTCAGATCCACTCCCACTTCTGCTACTCCGAGTTCCAGGATTTCTTCCACGCCATCGCGGCCCTTGACGCCGATGTGCTATCGATTGAGAACAGCAAGTCGGACGCCAAGCTTCTGAGCGTGTTCGTCGATGCGGCCTATCCGCGCCACATTGGGCCCGGTGTCTATGACATCCACTCGCCGCGTGTCCCCAGCGAGCAGGAGATCAAGGATCGCATCGAAGAGATGTTGCAATACCTGAAGCCTGATCAGCTGTGGATCGACCCCGACTGCGGTCTCAAGACCCGTCAGTGGAAGGAAACCAAGGAGGCTCTGACCAACATGGTCAACGCCGCCAAGTTCTTCCGCGCTAAGTACAGCAAGTAGGCTGTTCACAATGCGCCTACTTCGTGTTATGTGTTTTTTTAAGCTGCATGTTGCGTTTGCCTGAGCAGGGGCGTTTGACTTCGATTTCAACATCGGCGTTTCAGAGGCATGGTATATCAAAAGTTCTCACAGGGAAGACTGGTAGGGGTACGGGAGCATTCAACACATCAGCGAGCATATAACGGATATGATATCAAGAGGGTCCCTCAACGGGACCCCAGGGGATGGCTGGCGTTTATGAGGCATTTGACTTCATCCACAAACGTGGAGAGGTAGTGTAAATATGTATGAGCAGTTAGCCCGATTCAACCGGGCATTTGGTGAGCGAGGTTTAATTTGATCACTCAGATGAAAGTGGCTCCGTTAAAACGTTACTTGAGACCTGGCATCAATCTGTTTCTGTCACTGCGAATGAAAGATTGGTCGTTTTCCAACGCGGGCTAGAAGCTACAGAGGTCGTCCCAGTCAATGCGCCACGGATATAATGTTTCAACTATCGAATTTCACCGATGGTTCGGTGAAGTCAAATCGGGCAATTAATGGTAGTATGATAAGCTGGATTGGAGTAAACAGACGATTTATAAGGAACAACGCCGAAGCATCTGCCGCCTCGGCGGCTTCGCCCGACGAGCGCGGTACGGAATAAGGGCAATTCTTCAGAAAGGGGGCAAGTGGAACAACGAATGTTCTGTGATCTGATCGAAAAGAGAGGGTCCCCAGTCCCGAGCCCGCCCCTCCCCTTTGGAAAGGGTTTAACTAAGGAAGGTACTATGTAGGCAGGGCGGGCTCACGTTCGTTCATACCGACAGAGGTAATTTGGGTGATTCAAGTTTAATATACGCATTATGACGGTTCAGTGTTCTAGGCGGTGAACGGTGGACTCGTTAATCAATCCTGAGACGGCTGGAAGAGTCTGGATCCATGATGTGATTTCCGCAGGGGAGACGCGGGTCCGGAGCGCTACTTACCCAGAGCGTTCTGTGCAACCGTTCATCTGACGGTTGAACCTTTCTTTTCGGTTTGATGCGATCCGGATACCTATGTACGTCATCATAGTCTCGACAGCCCTCTGTGTATGAAAGGGCTGGCCGGCGCATATCGCCGGTCAGCCGTTGGATCTTTTGCGGCAGTCAATTTTATTATCGGAAATTGTATGGGCGCCCAGGCCCGCATCGACGTTTGGGAATCTGAGGCGGGCTGGAGGGGCGCCTCTTTTTATCAGATTTCGATAGAGTTTCGATATGTATCATACAAAACGTATCGTACACGTACCATACGGGTACCATACGATATGTTTCTGAAAGATACGGTACCGCTCAGCGGAATAACGTAGCAGTCCTATAGATATGAAATACTCAGGTACCCGATATACCCTCCAAACACTGGATTAATAAGTAGGTACTATGTTTATAATGCTATCATATGGGATACAGGGGTTTAAGGAAAGACACCTTTTGTACGATACTGTCCCGTATCTTTGGGAAAGGTACGGTACCATAGAAACGCCAGATTTCGACGCCTAGGCGAATCATTGATCGACGCTAAAGATGGTGAAACCGTGACCGCTCCCCCCGCCCCTCTTTCATTTGGGGCTAGCGCTAGGAAAAGCCACATTGCGGGATCGTGTGTCGGCCTCGTTCAGTTTGCTTCTTCTGGCACCCGTCCCACTCATGTCTTTCTTGCCTGCTGCGTTCGGTGGGTAGCTTGAGCTGACTTACACCGGGAATTGCACATACCGCCTGTTCTCCCGGTTGCCAATGTTTTAATTCGCGTATCATCTGCGATATTCTGCCAATGGAAACCGTTCGTACGATATTTGCGATCCCTTTCAGCCTCAAGGGCGAGTGCCCGAGCGCCACCGATATTGTAATTCGGAACCATTGCTCATTTGGTCATGTTTTTGCGATGCCCGAAACACCAGAGGAAAACGCTCGTGCCTGGACGTGTCTCACATGTCTAAGACACCATACCATTGAAAAGTTTAGGTAACCAAAAGTCGCCGAATATTCGGTGGGTTCTCCCGTCATAGGAGAAAACGTGGCACCTTTTTCTATTATTGGGACAGTCTCCGTTATCCAGATGGGAGGATTGTCCCAACTTTTTTCGGTATCCCTTACCCTGGTCCTCCGTTGAGAGTATTCTCAGCTGCAACCAATTATCAGGTTATGGTCTCACAGACACTTTTCTCGCTCGAATCGGCTCGCTCCGCCCTCGCCTAGGGACTCTGGGCGAGAAAATTCGAGATCCGATTTCCTTTTCGCAATGCTGTCTCTGTGCGGACAATTGCATATGTCCAACGGAGTCCGTCCTCGCGCCGGGAAGAAGTCGTAAACAAGACTCTGGTGGTTACGGAATACAAGCCTCTTGGAATCCTCGGCCCCAGAACCACCTCATAAGCTCCACGACATAATAGGCTAGTGCCAACCGCGGTTTTAGTCTCCTCGAAATCCTGCGCCTCTCATTAAACGGTCGCGCTAAAAATGCAAGCCATCGACCCTCTTTAATATTTGGCAAGCGATGGAGCTGAGGTCACCAGCCTCAACGTACAGCAGATCCCCAGATTGTTAGATCACACGGTAGTATCTAAATTGATCAGGCTTTCCATCAACGAATCCAACTCCTCCTCCATTTCTGATGTGGGATGTGGGATCGATCTGCCCGCCTAAAGTCATCGCAGCGCTCCCAGATGGCGCCAGATGGGTGCAGTACGGGGTGTGACGGTTCTTACTGGTTCTCGAAAAACACCGCAGAAATCTTGGCTTCACCGTTCGTCCCGCTTTCATTGGCCCACGACGCCGTACCTGCGTCTATGCTGTATGCCACATTATAATAGCAGGGATGGTGCTATATGTGAGCGGGGCTCAGGGGGCGCTCAAGCAGCGAGTTGACCTTCAAACGTTCCAAATCTGTTCTCGTTCCTCACTCGACTTATGCACTCGTGGTCAAGCTTTTCACTGCTTATTGCGCAAAGAGCTGAAGGCAAGGGTCTTCCTACCCCCCGGTCGAGGATGATCTCTTTTACAGCGCCGCCTAGTGGAGCTAGGCCAGTCCTTAGAAATTGGTCGAGGCATCTCTCCTTGTGCGGATGGAGGCTGTGTTTTACTCCGTACAGGGGGCCTTTCCAAATTTGATTGGCCTCGACGAGGAAGGCACCACAACTGACCGACATGTAAAAAACGGATCAACCCCCCAAGCGGGAATGTCCTCCCTTTTTCTTCTCTCTTCTTACCTTGCGCAAGTGTCTTTCACTCCTTCGAGTTGATCTCTAGTCTCTCATTTGACATCATCGCCGCCGATCTTTTCTGTTCACATATTGCAAAAGGCAGTTGTCGACTTACATTCTTTTCTGAACTACAACAGTGTATCGCAGACTATCGCGGAACTGAGTTTCGCAGTGAACAAACCACCACACTCGTTCAAGACATAGGCGACGAAGTACATTTATATCACGAGATCAGAACTTCTCGAGGAGAACCATTTGGACAAAACTGCTCGAATATATTATACAAGAACAACCACTATCTGGGTCAAGATGAAGTCCACGTCGATTGCTTTCGGCCTCCTTGGCGGCCTGGCTTCGGCCGAGTATCACCACCCGCGCCACTTCCACACCTTCTATGCGCGGAATGAGACCACGGCAGCTCCCTCCACCACGCTGACCGTCCAAATTACCCAAGTGCACACTATCACCTCCTGCGCCCCTACTATCACCAACTGCCCGATCAAGAACGGGACCGAGGCGGTCGTTACCGAGGTCGTTGACCTGACCACCACCGTCTGCCCCGTGACGGAGGCTGAAGGGGTCTCGAGCTCCGTCGTCGGTGACCACTCCAGTGGTAAGATCACCGGTAAGACCAGCACTCTCACTACTACGCCCGCTCCCGGCACTACCAGCGATGTCTCTCCAACCACCGAAGGTGTTGTCAACTATCCCACTCAGGATGTCCCCTCTCCTACCGGTGAGATTACCGGAAGTGTCATTGTCAGCGAGAGCACCGGTGTCGTTGAGAAGACCTTGAGCGTGACCGTTGGTCCGGAGAGCTCCCAGTCCGTGCTCGTGACCACCGTCCACTCCACCTACACCTCCCAGGTTACTGTCACTATGCCCCCACCTGGCGCCGACTATCCCGGCGCTGGCACCAGCGTTGAGGGTACGACCACCCTCACTTCAACCTCCACTGGAACCCGCACTGTGACCGTTCCTGGTGAGACTGAGACCGCTAGCCCCGAGGGTCCCGAGGCTTCTGATGAGGGTTCCAGTGAGGACTCCAGTGAGGGCTCCAATGAGAGCTCTAACGAGGGCTCATGCGGAGGCGCCTGTGAATGCCCCCCGGCTACCACTGTCACCGTCACTGAGACCGTGCCTGCTAGCACCGTCTATGTCACTGCTCCTGTTCCCACTTCCACTTCCACTAGTGTCGAGGCGGTCGCCGAGGAGCCTTACCCAACTGGTACCGTCCCCTCTGAGGAGGACGGCAGCGACGTCACCCCCACCCCCGCTCCGGAAGACAGTGAAGATGTCGAGGGTGGTAATGATGCTGAGGATGGAGAGGACGCTGATGAGTGCACTGAGCAAGAAGAGGTTGTAGAGGGAGAGGAAGGTGGAGAGGAAGAGGTTGTTGAGGTTACTGCTACCGTCGTCCCTGTGCCTTACCCCACCGCCGGCCCCTCCGGCAACGGCACCGTCCCGACTACCTCCAGCGCCATCGTCAGCTCCAGTGTCGACGTCAGCCCCACCGGCAGCTCCAGCGCAGGCGTCAGCCCCAGCCCCAGTTCTAGCACCTCCGCCACTGAGGGAGTCCCAACCTACCCTGCTTCCAGTCCCACCATGAGCGCCAGCTCCAGCGCCGTTGTCAGCTCCAGCACTGCCGTCAGTCCCAACTCGAGCGCCACTGTCAGCCCAAGCTCCAGCACCCAGGGCACTACGTCGACCCCAGAGCCGGTCGCGAACTATCCTACTTACCCGACTTATCCCGCTGCCCCCGCCCGCAAGTAAATGATCAGACCCTAGCGGCTGATCAAACCTCACTCAGGACAATTGTACAAAAATCCGCCAAGCCCTAACGATGACGACCTACTGATGACGAACCAACGACTTCAGCAGCAAGCTAGCATCCGTAACAACGGCAAATGAAACCATAGACTTCTTTTGGATTCAGTTCCCGACCTCTCGTCCGTTTACGGGCTCCGGCCTTTCTCCGGCTCTTGCATCGGACGTCATTTCCTTTGTTTGCAATTTTCTTGAGCGCCAGCGACGAGGGGGCGTTCTTGGGTTTGGGGAATGTGGATGGCTACCTTTGGGGTCGAGGGAAGTGGGTCCGGGCCGGCGCCGGGCCCGACCTGGCCAGGCCACGTGGTGATCTTTTTCGGAGAGTACGCTGTATCTGCGGCGGCTTTCAGGATACATGTATCCAATCAAATACCTTCTTTTCTTCGCTCCGTGTATCTAGGGTCTAAGCCAAGATTTTGGAAAAAATAAAGTTGGTGTTCTTGACATGTCTTGAAATTACTCCTGCCGACCTGATGATGCCGTGAGATGTGATGTCGAAGTAAGCTGCCTGCTCTTGTCTCAGCTATCTCCTGTCTTTCAGGTCTCGCATTCCACCGGGAGGGATACTCAATGCGACGGAACCTGATTGCTATGTGTTTCGGCGCTTACCGGTGTGTTCGTCCTTGCGCGGACGCTTGTACCCCGATACTGCCCATAGCATATCGTGTTTCTTACCCCAATAGACCCATTCTCTAATGCTAGGGTAACTGCCGTCCTTCCGTGTCATTTTGAAGTGATCGTCTTTCTGGCAGGAGATAATTGTTGAAGAATCTGAAGTTACACACCGCAGAGAACCGTATTTAAGGAACCACCATCTTTCCAATATAACAAGTCGATTCTTCCGCGCTAGAGCCACCGTTGACATGGACACCTGCCGATTCGTACCCTAAACACCTAGTCAACCTTTATCATCTATGTTCCCCAGTCTTTGCCCTAACACTGCAATGCTAGTTACTCCCGTCCTCCTAGACGCCAATGGCCATTGAATTGCTCTCGGACATCCCCTCTGGTGGACGGTAGTCGCAATTACCCCCTAGCACGGGATACCAGCAATAGAGAACGTCGCCCTCTGCCGCCGCGTACCCAGCTCTCCTGACGTCGCCTCCGGCCACGTGCGCCACGCAGCAGTCCAATGAAAGAAGTATCTTGCACGCCCTTCGCTTCCGCTCCAAGCATAAGCCGTCCGGGCTCTGCGCATTTGTCCATCAGCGCCGCCCCGGTCGCCGGCCAGAAGGGGGCCTCCGCGACCGTGATCGCGATCGAGGGCATGTCGCCTAAAGAGCCCCCGGAAATCGATACGGCCTCCCAGTCTCCCTTCTTCTCAATCCACCGCTTCCGGAAGATAGTCCGGATGGCGTCTTCCGCGTTGAAGCGTTTGTCTGCAGGCAGTGGACTGTCGAGGAATTTCATGTTGGTCTCCCACTGTTCCTGCGGACAGCTTGGGGAGGCTTGGACGAGAATTTTGCGGTGCTCATTATAGCGTAACTCTTTTTGCCCACGGCCTGTTGACCTGTAGATTGGTGCTCTGGGGGTGGTCTGGTCAGGTGTAATGGATGGTGTAGGGGAGCTTGGTAGAACAGGAAGCCCCAAACGCGGTCTATGTGCTACTTATATGCCTGTCATATAACCTAGCATCATGTAAAGTCTGCAGTATGGTGTTTTATGGCGATTCCGACAGTTCAAGGGATGGGGAAGCTCCTTTATGCTCGTAGTTGGTTCGAATATGTGAGCACCAACACCCCTCCAACCCTGCCGATTCCAACAATCGTGTTTCGACCTGCAGTGTAAGATAGGTACTTACGAATGTCATCACTAGTGCCGTTGGCTATTAGTTCTCGATACGTGTTTCTTTGACTTTCGTGTACGATTCAGGTGATACTAAGCATTTTGCTTGTAAATCTAGCCATGCTTACCTGGCATCGAGGTATCAATAGGAGACCCCACGTTAAGGCAAAAGCAGAATCACTAGCCTCCAGAGACGCGAATTGATAATACTAACGGCGAAGTATAAAATGGCGCAGCAGTTTAAATTCAACCTCAGATGCCAGCATGTTACTCCGTCATTCAATGCCTGAGTTGGTAATAAGGGCTAAGCTACGCTATGCACAAAATCGCTCAAAGGTTAACCGGACATAGAATGCCTGTTGGTCGGCAGTTGAAATCGTCAATAACAGATGAAATGCTCGAGGATCAAAGGAATTGGCTGTTGGTTCCCTAGCCACCTCCATCCTGATGGTTGTCGTCCGTAGCTCATATGGTAGCCCGTCTCCCATAATACATCCTTTTTCACTTACTTCTGATGCATAAATCGTGCAAGAGGTTGATAGGGTGTCCGGGGGCCTAATGAGTGTATTGGAGTTGGATGAAGAGCACCTATCCACCCGAGAACCGACGCCTCCTTACGTAGGCCTTACAGACATCAGTACCATATCCCAGACTTTCCACGCATGCACACTCGACCCTGTAGCAATGTGTATGTGTTTCCTTTTAAGGCCTCAAGTTTTATCAGACCAGCGAGCTATGACGCTACCAATTTTCATTCACTAATGCCAAGAAATTCCCACCTCGTTGCCCCTGACTCTCACTTCAGCGACCCAGACCGATCTCTGTGTCGTCGTGCCGCTGACGAATCACACATCCTTCGCAACAGCCGATCCTTCTATCTTCTCTACCGACCCTTTTGGTTGTATAGCCATCGAGTTTGAGTCATCGAGTTCAAGATCCGCCAACCTGCTGGTAGTGGAGTCGCGGTACCAGACAGAGAGGGGCTGGCTTCTGGCGAAGAGGGCAAAGTGGTAACCGTCCTCAACCGCCAGGGGCACAATGCTTCAGTTTCCCTTCGTTAAAATGTCGGCCGAATAGCTCGCAGTCTTTCAGCATTTGTTCCGTAGCTTCAGGTCTTCGCCGAATAGCCCACAGCTTTTCGGCATTTTGGCGGGATCGATGGTGAGGGCATAGTCGCTTCTGAGGATGATGTGGATCAGCGGAAAGCCTTGGGGCTGGCCGTAGACGACACCGTGTACGTTTAGACTGTCGGGTATTTTCGTATGCCTTGTAGTGTTTCCCAAAGCAGAATCTAACTTCCCCTCGCACATAGGTTCTGTAATCTGGAGACACGACGGGTTGATCGTTGTGGTGGTTGCACTGTAGTGGCCGGAGAGCGATATGGCATGTGCTCCATGATGGGGCGTTGCTTTATACCTCGAAGTTGTTTTTGTCAAGCGGTGGTATTAGCATTAAGGCCGGAGGAAGATACGTAGGCGTATGCCAACGTGACAAAATAAAAGAGACGTGGGGAGAGTGCCTGCACTTATATAGACTGCGTGCGAAAGTCTGTGGCCAGTAATTCAGACTAACGGCAAGCGCCGGCGTTTGAGCAACCGACGTTGCTGCTTATAACATCGTGCCGATAGTCTGCACCAACAACCTGACATGAATAATACGAGTGAGTGTTGGTGTGCTATTGTGAGTTTCTTTGTCCTCGGTGTCTTCGACTTGCTTGTTGGTTCCTCCAATGTGCCAACATTTCTGCTCGAATTCTAAGACGCTACACTCACTGTCAATATGATCCATGCTTGAACAATAGTCATACTTTAATAGGATGTATTTTCGTCTCTACTGATTCAGCGGTCAGGATCATGGGTATGCTAGCTTCATGACATGCCTGCGTGTCGGAAGTGCTCTTCCGCAAGCGTACGTGGGAAGTTAAATCAAGCAAGTCTCATCGTTTTCTGATGAGACATTAATATTCATGATAAGACTGGGGGAATCTTTAAGATAATGAGATCGCTAGAGATGCATACGAATGAGAAGAAAAAGGAACGAACGAAAGAAAAGTCTATGAGGGGGTATCGGCATACGCATCGAGGCATCTCCTAACTCCCCATCCCTGAACCACCCCGTCTAATTGATCTCATTGCTCAGGTCCTGAGTGCGCATCCATACTCGTCACATCCCCCGACCACCGCCGCTGCCGGTGCCGAGATCGCTGTTGCTCCTGCTCCTGCGCCTCCCATCGCCGGAAGGCACTTCGAGACCCGCATCCCTGGCCCGGGTCTTTCGCCTCATCTCCCTGAGCGCGGGATCCATCAGCGCCTCCGCGTCGCTGTCGTCCATCGTCCGAGCGCTCTTGGGGGGACCTCCCCGCAAAGACTCCACGTCGGGCCGACTGTTGTCGTTATTGTGGTTGGCGGCGGACGACACCGACCCCGGGCGGCTGCGGGGCGACGGCACGCCCCACCTGTGCATCAGCGCGTCAAACTCTTCCTCCTGCTTCTTGATGCGTCGGCGGATCGCCATTTGTACCTCGAACTCGTGCTCCTGTAGCGTACGCGGCGTCGCTGGCCGCGTCGAGGTCGCCTGTGGTGGCGGCGGCGCCAAGAAGCCGTTGTCGCCCTTCACGGCTTCTTTTTCCTTGGCGCTTTCCTCGGACATCCTCGTCAGCTTGTCGAGTTGTTGGTGCAGACGCCCGAGCTTCGAGGAGCTCCGGCCGCGGCCGATCCGCTTCTCCTTGCCATCACCGCCAGCCCCGGGTGATGGAGACTGCTGCTGTCTCGGGCTGCGGCTGTGCGTGGATGGGACCTGCCGAGCCGCCGATTTCTTCATCGATGGCGCCCTCTGGTTCACCAGCGAGAACCGCCGCGCTTCGGCCTCCATGTCGACGGAGAACTCGGACATCCTGAGGTCGCTAGAACTTGAGACCCGGCCTCCTGGACGCATTGCCTCAAGCGTCTTGGACATGTTCTCCAGAAGCGGGCCCATAACCCGGAGCCAGGCGTCGCCGTTCCTCTGTAGCCGCTGCAGCCGCCGCTCGATGTCCTGCAAACCGTCGTTCTCGTCGGGCTTTTCCGGAGGCTGGTCCTCGTCGTCGTAGATCTGTGTGGGAGTTGAGGGTACTGTCCTGGCGACTATGTTGGCAATCTCTCTGTCTTTCTCCTCCTTTTGTCGCTGGAGACGCTCCTTGATGATTTCGCGTCGCCGTTTGCTCTCCTGCGCTGGGTCTCTCTCGGGCTCTTCTTCCTCGGCTTCCTCGGTTTGCTCGGTGTCCTGGGCTTGCTCAACCTGCGCGGCCTGTTCGGCCTGCGGCACGGTTCGCGGGGCGACAAGTGACGAAGCCGTCCGCTCCCATGACCTACGTGGATACACAGACGAGGATGGCCGTACAGGAAGACTCCACCGCCTAGATGACGGGAGATCGGACGAGGTTGGCGGCGTAGGAACTAGCGTATGTATCGTTTTCGGAGGTGTTATAGTGCGCTCAAGCGCGCCCGTCTTGGGATTCCTGGTTATCGTGATCGGCGCAGGTTTCGATCTTGAGTTGGATTTTGAGTGAGTTCTGCCCGTAAGCTGCGGCCTCAGGCTGAGGCTGGCTCTTGGAGTTTGCTGAGGAGATGCTGAAGACTCTAAGAGTAGTAAAGTGGATAGATGCTGGGATAATGGTCTAGGTTTGGATTCCTTTTTGGTCTCTGAGAATGGATCAATGTTGACAACTTCCATGACGGGAGACGTTATCAACTCGTTCTTGGGAGGCGGGACGAGGCCTTCTCCTGGTATTGTCTCCGAGACCATAATGGATGATATGGCCCAGCTACTGCTCTTAGTTGGTGGCTGGGATACAGCGGTAACTACCGCGATCTCGTCGCCTTGTTTGGCAGGCCGTGCAGCCGATCTCTTGTTTGAAGCTTGGAGCCCTTGTTCGCTTTGCGTATTCTCCAAGGTAAAGCTGGTAGATGAATCTCGTAAGAGTCCCAGGGCCCTTTGCGCGAGCGGCGAGTGATTCTGCAAGGACAGTTGCTTAGAATGGCGGCGCGCAAGCTCTTGAGGAAACCATCCTAGAACTGGGGAATCCATGGACGCATCTTGTGAAATGCGTCGTGGCGGCCCAGACAAACAAGTACCAATTCGAACAGCATTGAGATCTCGTTGCTTGTAGTCGTGAACCTTTGCCTTGCGCGTCGTGCGCTGCGCCGTAATACTCGGTGACTGGAGGCCCTCGTCGTCCTGGCTTTCCATAGACGTAGCCGAAATCGGGGTATTTGGGCTCGCCGGTGACTCTCGTGTCGTACTACTAACCGAACTCATTTCTATACTTGGTCTAGTTTCTTCAACTACGCTCTCTGCCTTACTTGGTGTTGGACTCTCTGCGGGCTGCGCCTTCTCCGCTCCCATGATAGGTAGTAGACAAATAGATGCTGAAGACTCGCGGTTGGACGGCGACACCGGGCTCCAGAGTGTATCTTTAGCCATGATAGAACTGGTAGTAGTAGCGTCACTTCTGTTTGACGACCCGGCAGAGTTGCTCGTCGCGGCAGACAGACAATACATGTCTGTGGTTTCCGTAGCACTGCTGGACGTCGATTGCCTCCGGGGTCGTGTTTCGTGAGCAATATAAGTTTCAAATGACTCGGGATCTTGAGCCTTGGGCGTAGCTGTCGAGTCATCTGAGCGTCCTCCCAGCGTTCGGTCATCTTTTGTCGGGTCATGGTCCTGTCGCGCCGCCACCTGCGGCTCAAATCCCTCCCTCAGCGCACGAACATCTGGCCAACTGCTAGTGCTGAGAGGACTTCCAGGCACATCAGGCATTCGCGGCTTATTGCCTAGTTCAGCCTGTTGAATGGTCGGTTGTTTACGGCGCATCACCATCTCATTGAGCGACGTAGAGGAGGGAAATGTATTGGTACACGCCCGTTTACTAGCTGTGCGAGACTGTGAAAAAGGTGACGTCGGCGTCTGAGATGGCAGTGGGGGTACAACAGGAGAGGCAGCACCAGATGGCGTTGGGAAGCCTACGCTCTCGGCTCGTGTTGATGGTCGGGAAGTCATGGGAGGGGAAGGAAAAGTTATTTCGGCCAACATATTGGGAAACCCAGGCGATTCGGGTAATATCTTTGCCTTAGGTACGGTTAGGGCGGACTTAATGACGAGATCAGCAGGCTGCTTTGGGAAATTGTCAACTGGACGTAAAGAGCCAGAATCCGGAGAGCTCTTTGACATCCGGGACAACTGTCTCCTATGATGCAAGGACATAGGTGGCGTGGGTGAAGGATTCGGCTCATGCCTTTGGTTTGCCGTGGCTATCGCTGGAAACTCGAATTCAGTCGTGGGCTGTTCCGAAGGGACATCGGTATTGCTAGAAAGCGCTGACTGTGATCTTTTGCTGTATATAGGAGAGGACGGGGGGTGAGATTGTTCGTCCGCGGTATCTGTTGCCGTACTATTCCGCGCCGCATATTGACCGTCTTGATACGTTTCGCGACACTCCTCGACGGGTTTTAGGGCAGGCCTGGTCGTTGAAGGCCTTACTGCGGACAGGCTTAACATATTCATTTCATATTTGGCTCCTCCGCTCAAAGATGACATGAATGATGAGATAGAAGAGATCGAGGATGATTTTCTCAGATGGCCTACTGAGGTTTGACTCTGCCCGTCACTCGAGAGTGCTCCTCGGGATGAAGTCCTTCCCGGCCAATCGCTTGAGTTCCCTGCCCCCGCCGCTGAAGCGCCAGGAGCGAGAACCGGATATTGTGATCTGAACAAACCATCGTGACCATCATCTAAATCAGGTGTTGATATAGCGATATGTCGGTGCCCAGCGGTCGTAGTCCCTGGGATAGCATTCTTTGGGAGCTGTGTTTGCAATGACTGAGCCCTCGACCTCGTCCTCCTTCCTCGCAGTAGCGACTGAGGTATGAGCTTTCTATTGGCTCGAGAGCCAGTTAATCCAAAGGATTCATCATTTTGCGGTGAGGAGGGGCCGTAAGGCGGCGCCGTTGTGCGGAGGAACTTGGCTAGGGCGCGTAAGTTGTCTCTGTCGAGCCGTTCACCAGCAGCATCTCGTGGTTCATCCCTGGTCGTTCTCGGTGGCGCGTTTACGGCATCCAACATATTGGACGTTGACTTGGATCGTGGTAACCGCGCGTGTCTGGCGCCAAATCTTCCCCAATCGTCATCGGGTCTCCCGGAATAGGACTGCATGGAGCCCGCGTCGCCATTGGACTGGGGCTGGCCGCGTGGTGTAAATTGGTCTATTGGCATCATGACTGACTTCGTTGCGACGGGAAATAACCTCATCGTAGACAGACTGCCCGGGAAAAGGCTGGGCGCTCCATAAATATAAAGTTATTGGGGTCAGAGACCAATTGTTGAGAAGAGGTGATCCAGAAAGACGAGAAAAAGAGCCACAATGCCGTTTGAATCCGTTATTCGACCTCCGTACCCCTCGGAGCTCTGCACTTCTCGTCCCGACGTGATCGCGTTAGAAATAGGAGGGCGCGGGGAGGATGGCAGGCGAAATATACCGGGACGAGCTCTTCAGCACGCCTCCAACATGACCACAGCGCAAGGGATGATACGAAGACCAGAAACGCTACAAGAGGAAAAGAACAAAGGCATTATGGATGGAGTCGCTGGAGGAGATGGAAAACCCTGGAAAGGGTAGAAACAATGACAATGCTGGTGCAGGAAACCGTTCAAGAATAAACCAATCTATCATCATGATCCCTACCGTCCCAGCAGAAATTGCGAGCCCTGAGAGGTTGGGCGATCATGAAGGCCCACTATAAGCTCTCCCAACTTTGTCCCCAGATGGAAAGGTCGCACTAGGTGATCCGCATGAAACGCTTGGCCATCACCGCGTTTGCGCGTTTCGGATGTTTCCAGAGGTGTGTGGACTCTGTGAGACTGTAAGGGTAATCAATCTGGTGGTAGGTTTCTCCTGCAAGGCTTATAGCCAATCGAGTGAAGCGGGATTTGCTGCAGGAAGCCAATATGTCTGCCAGAAATAGAGGTAGTGGTGCATGATCCTATAACGCAATTTCACAGCTCTTGACCCGGGGAAGGGGATTGCTTCCATTTCCCCCTGCTCCTACTTCGTAGTTGCGTGCCGTTACTGTACTATGGTGTTAGGGGTAATTTTTCGCACACTGCTAGGTATGTGGGTCAGGAAGCCTACCTAGTAATAACCAATCTTGGGTTGAAGGTTGCAAAAGGGCTGCAATTTTTCGTACAAGTTACAGGGGTATATTTAGTTAGTTACCTCCACCGCCCCACAAGCTTCCTTAAACAGCTAGTATGTATACTCCCATACGGTTTGTATGCAAAAATACCTCTATTAATTCCC